>WNWK01007447.1:32500-94094 GCA_009830355.1 Cherax destructor | reverse complement strand
TTCCTGCTAACAAATTTACTGACGTTTCAATAAAACATTTGAGGCAGTAGACAGTGATAAAGATATGATATAGTTTACTTGGATTTCAGTAAGGCCTTCGATAAGTACCTCACAAGAGACTCTTAAGAAAGGTGGCAGCTCATGGTATAGGAGGTAAAGTTCTAGCATGGATAGAGGCATGGCTTACCAATAGAAAGCAGAGTTTCCATTAATGGGGTCAAATCTGAATGGGGATTAGTCACTAGTGGCGTTCCACAAGGATCAGTTTGGGCCCATTGTTATTTATAATTAATAAATGACCTTGATGAGGGAATTCTAGTGATATGAGCAAATTCGCGATGACACGAAGATAGGTATAATTGATTCAGCAGGATGTCATGAACTCCAGGAGGATTTAGACAAACTTAATTCTGGTCAGAAAAGTGGCAGATGCAGTTCAATGTAGATAAATGCAAGGTCTAAGCTCGGGAGTGTACATAACCCAGCACTTATAAGTTAAATAACGTAGAACTTAGCCATACAGATGTGAGAAGGACTTGGGGGTGATGGTAAGCAGCAACTAAACCAAGACAGCAATGCCTAAGCGTACGTAATAAGGCAAACAGATTACTGGGATTTATATCAAGAAGTTAGCAACAGAAGTCCAGAAGTTATATTACAGCTTTATACATCATAGTAAGGCCTCACCTAGATTATGCAGCTCAGTTCTGGTCTCCATATTACAGAATGGAATAAATTCGTTAGAAAACATTCAGAGAATGACTAAAATTAATATTAGCATTAGAAATCTTCCTTACGAAGAAGATTGAAGACTTGAAATTCATTCTACTGTAGAGGCGTAGAATGAGGGAGAATCATCGAGGTTACAAGTGGAAAATGGGTATTAACAAAGGGGATATAATAAGGTCTTGAGGATATCTCTCCAAGTAGAGAACCGAATAACTGGATTCAAAGTTGATAAGTTTAGATTTAGAAAGGATATAGGAAAGTATTGGTTTGGAACAGGAGTTGATGAGTGGAACAGTCTGCTAGTAGGGTTTTAACAGACCTTGGGTAGTTTAAATTTAGGTTGGATAAATTCATGAGTGAAGGGTTGATTTGGGGACTCCATGAGTGGGTAGAATTTCAAGCATTTGGTAGCATTGAGATTGGTTGACAAATATTCTGTTAGTGGGAGGATTGCTGAGGACCTAGTATGGCCAAGGCTCTAGTGTTCTCTTTCTATGTTCTATGTTCTTGTAAGACCCTAAATTCATTCACTTGTAGACGTAGAATGAGGGTGACATGATGAGGTATACAAGGGACAATGCTATTAACAAAGGGGATATAAGGTCTTGAGGAATCTCTCCAAGAGAATGCAAGTGATTCAAGTTAACAAGTTTAGATTTAGAAAGGATATAAGTATTGGTTTGGAAATAGGGTAGTTGATGAGTGGAACAGTCTGCCTAGTAGGGTTATTGAAGCTAGGATCTTGGGTAGTTTCAAATTTAGGTTGGATAAATTCATGAGTGAGAGGGGTTGGATTTGAGTGGGACTCGCAAATGAGTGAATGGAATTGTCAAAGCTTATTTCTTGGGTAGCATTGAAAATTGGATTGAGCAAGTGTTCTGTTAGTGGGACGGATTGTGAAGGACCTGCCTAGTATGGGCCAACAGGCCTGCTGCAGTGTTCCTCCTTTCTTATGTTAACAATCTTCCGAGTAGGGTAATCGAGGCTAGGACCCTAGGTAGCTTTTAGAAGAGATTGGACAAATATATGAGTGGGAGTGGCTGGGTTTGATTGGTGTCGTGGGTACGGAAGTAAATTCTTGGGTAGCTTTGGGAAGGGGTGGTTTTGATATGGACCTGCGTTGTATGTGCCAGTAGGCCTTCTGCAGTATTCCTCCACATCACTTCTGTGATCTGACTGCTTCTATCACCTATAAGATGGGGCTGAGAAGAAAAAGGTTACCACTTAGATTGAAACATCATGAGCACGTACACTTTAACACGAGGTCACTTCGCGGATCTCGTGTCTCAACAGAAGGTCATCGGCGAGGGATTTTACGGTGTAGTAGGATGCATTCCTTGGGAGGGGCGTGAGGCCATCCTTAAGGTGATGAAGGAGAGTTGCACTGCCTCCTCAGTCTTCAGAAGAGAAGCGTTTTTCCTGAAGATGTTAGACGGTGCTGGGGGAGCTCCCCGTCTCCTCGCTGTATGCCACGACCCTCCAGCCCTGGTGATCACCTTCAGGGGACAAATGACCCTAGAAGATGCAGTTCGTCATCACTTGCCTGACAGGTACTTGATTTCTATCGGCTATTGCATCTGCTTGCGCCTGCAAGAGATCCACGAGGTTGGAGTTGTCCATGGAGATATTCAAGAGTCTAACGTCATGATCACCCTCCCTCAGACGCCCCAGGATCCTCCAGAAGTTTTCTTCATTGACTTTGGTCTGTCGTCCCTCACTAAGGAGGCCCTGGGTCGTCTTTCGGAGAACGACGATGTAAACAACTTTCAAGAAATGTTCGACGAAAGTCTTACCACTGGTGGTGACGTTCTGGATTTAGGGTTAATGTTTACTTCTTTATTCAAGACGATACCAGAAGCAAAGAAGATAGCTGCCAGGATGGTTTGGCCTGACGATACTTCATCATCCCTGGATGATGTACTGCACAGGTTTGCTTTGCTTACTAAGGAAAACCCGTCCACATATTCCATGTGGAGCTACATGTACACAACGAGTCCCTTCGTAAAGAATTTGTACGATCGTCTGTGGAAACGTAAAAAGGGAAGTCATTCTGACTAACAAATTATGTATACAATTTAATTAAAAAAAAATCCTGTCATACCTTAAAAATAAAAACAAAACAAAAATATGTAGTGGTTCTTTTCCTCAAAAAAAAAAAAAAAATAGGGAGGCACGATGAGAATGTTATTTGTTAAGGTTTATGATAAAACAAAAATTGTGGAACAGCCAGAGGTAATGTTCTCTCGTGGACTGGAGTCACTGAAACTAATAACTTGGGTAAACTTTAAAATAGCTTGGACAAATATGCGAGTGGGAAGGGTTGGATTTGTATAGATCTGCTGCAACATCTGACTCGATCTACTATAAATACTGTGTTACCTATTATTTATCGCACTTTGCATGTAGAAGACCCTGCCTCTACCTCTTCTTTGTAAAGGTGGGCTCAGCATCTATCGTATCCATAAACACCTTTTTCCATCATTATCGACACTCCTATGACTAAGACCCGTTTTACAACTCCGTTTCCTAACGAAGAACATACGTCTGCTTCACTGAGTCCTTCATTAAGAGGAGCCATGAGTAAGAGTATTTTATCCAGAGCTTATCTCCAGGATCTGATGTCCCAGCAGAAGGTGATCGGTGAAGGAGTCTACGGTGCAGTGGGACGCATTCCCTGGAAGGGACGCTGGGCAATCCTGAAGGTGATGAAGGAGAGCTGTACCATTCTGGCCTTCAGGAGAGAAATATTTTTCTTGAAGATGCTAGACGGTGCTGGAGGGGCTCCTCTACTCCTCGCTACATGTTTCATCCCACGAGCCCTAGTGATGACCTCCAGAGGACACATGACACTGGAAGCTGCTGTTAATCGCCATCACCTGCCTGACTGGTGCCTGATTTCCATCACTATCTGCATCTGCTTGCGCCTGCTGGAGTTACATAAGATCGGGGTCGTCCACGGCGATATTCACGCTTCTAATGTGATGGTCACCCTCCCTGAGAGCCCGCGAGATTCTCCCGAGGTCTACTTAATAGACTTCGGGCAGTCGTCTCTCAGTAAAGAGGCTTTTGATCGCCTTTCCAAGGGTGGCAGTGGAACCAGCTTGCTAGCAATGTTTGATAAAAGGATGAGCACTGCCACTGATGTTAAGCTTTTGGGTCTGATGCTCTACCCTTTTTTCTTGACGATGCAAGAAGAAACTATGGAAGTTGTGTTGATGGCGTGGCCAGACGAAGGAGAACCCGCGTCCCTTGACGAAATAATGCGCAAGTTTGTGTTGATGCTTCCTAAGTACTTACCAACAGACCCCAGTGTTCGCGAGAGGACCAACGGGATAGAGCCTCCAAAGTTCTATGAGGTGAATCACCTGAACAAATTCAGCTCTTCACATGATTATAACAAAGTGGTATGTACGACGGACTGCCGTAGCACATAGTGACGGAGCTGTTAGCAATGATTTCCGAGACCATCATCTGGGTGGAAGTACTTTTATCTCCGGACGGATCATGTTCAGTACATAAACACAGGAATACTGAAATAGGCCTACTGGCCCATGTTTTGAACTACCATTATTTACTTATTGTAAACTGT
This sequence comes from Cherax destructor, assembly GCA_009830355.1. NCBI lineage: Eukaryota > Metazoa > Arthropoda > Malacostraca > Decapoda > Parastacidae > Cherax > Cherax destructor. Next base: position 89,776 of record WNWK01007447.1, on the reverse strand, counting down.
AATTTTATAAAATTTGAATACATTGTAATATGTTCATAGTTACTCTTTTATTCTCACCTTCTTTTTTGGGAGGGACACTTATATCAATGTTGTTTGACTCACACGGGTTTAGCTCCGATTATTTTAATGCCAAAATTTGAATTAGATTTGATGCACAAGATGTACCAATGTGTACAGTATATTTATATACCCGTAATAAATCCATAGTCTGTGTTTATATAGGTGAGAGTTGTAGTTACTTCCCCGGGTTAATTCTCACACAAATTGCTTCAGAAATCAATCCTGAACTATTTTTGGAAGTTGTTGCTCATATGATATGAATCTTCTGCTGTCCTTATATTTTTACAGTTCCCTGATGATGCGAAAAATCACGAAAGCGTTTGAAAATTCACGATTTTCTCACAATGTTTTATATATTTACATGCTTGTCGATATTTGATTCTATCTTTTACCCAGTTATATAAAGAGTGAGTATATGAAAGCATGAACCTGAGTCACCACTCGGTAGGGAGAATACATCTGTTGTATGTAGGAACTTAGAAGGTTAATATGAGGAACTTAGATATTTAATACGAGGAACTTAGAAAGCTAATATGAGGGACTTACCAGCGCCTGGGACCTGGAGCATGTCTAGCTGCCGGTTACCTCATGGTTGCTTCCTTGCACATGTGGACGTCACTCCTATGTTATCAGTCGTAAATCACTGTTGAGGTGAACACCACACGTCACACCTCACTGGTCTTGTAGACCAATCACAGCCGATGTAAACACTACACGTCACAGATTTCTGGCCCTAATGACCAATCACAGCCGAGGTCAACACTACACGTCACAGATTTCTGGCCCTGTAGACTAATCACCGCCGAGGTAAACACGCCACTCTCTGTGCTAAATCACAAACGAAATAAACACGCGTTTCGTCTACGAAACGTTATTCCTACGTCGTCACTCGCCTTATGGACCAATCACAGTCGAGGTAAACACTACACGTCACAGCTCTCTGGCCTTCTGACCAATCACAGTCGAGGTAAACACTACACGTCACAGCTCTCTGGCCTTCTGGACCAATCACAGTCTAGGTAAACACACACTAAAACAAGACGCACACATCCTTGCAAAGTACTATATATAAAAAAGCACACTAAACTTTTCTTTTCACATCACTTGAAAATAAGGTAGACACATTTTCACTGGTTTTCAAAACCTTTCCGCCAGGAAAACTGACAACACGTAAACTTATCGACTAAAACTGTAAAAAAAGGAAGAGAAAAAGTGACAGTTAGGAAAGAAAAGTTATTTTTTTTACTTTATTATGTCAGATGGATTAAGATATAAATGCAGTGTGATGTGATGCGGTTAGAAGAGGTTCTCACCAAAATGGCAGCTGCTCCCCACAGTAGCTGAATCTTCCTCTGGTTTATAATTCACGGTGTTGAAAATTTGAAGCCTGTCTAATGAGGCGTTCTCAAGTTATAAGCAGAAACCTTGATAGTTCTCCAGTCCCTTGATAAATCAAGGCTGAGGACTGAACATGTACACAACCTCCACTGTCTCCTCGTTATTTTTAACGTTGAGTGTGGCCCTACTGTAAGGTACCCCTCCTGTAATGTGGCCCTCCTGTAATATGGCCCTCCTGTAATGTACACCTGTAATGTGGCCCTCCTGTAATGTACCCCTCCTGTAATGTGGGCCTCCTGTAATATGGCCCTCCTGTAATGTACACCTGTAATGTGGCCCTCCTGTAATATGGCTCTCCTGTAATGTGGCATTCCTGTAATGTACACCTGTAATGTGGCCCTCCTGTAATGTAACCTGTAATATACCCGTTCTGTAATGTGCCTCTCAAGACCTTGTATTCAGCAGGGGTGTCCCGGACACTTCGTGTTTCAGCCAGATATTGATAACTGCTTTAACATCTTTTTTTTTACCCCTCCCCCTTCCTTCCCACCGAACATGCATTTAGCCTTTGCTTGTGTGTTTTTTTCGACAGCTGCAGTGGGTACTCACGACGGTGCCACGGGAACTCTGAGTGTTGTCAGCAACACTGCGAGGAATCGATGTGTTCCAGGCTGAGGGACTGATTACCTCAAACTCCTCCTCTCCTTACACCTTTTTGCTTTGTATTGGACTGATGAAGCCCAATAAATATTCCCACATGTTGCATAAGTGTCTCAATTTTCAACTACGATGAGCGCCTCTCTGATGAGCCTCTGTTCTGTGGCACAGACACAAGTGCTTCTCCAATCATTGGTACAAAACGCATCCCAATAAAAGTTTCTACGCTGCGCATGTGAGGTTCATATATTTCCCGGTATTTATATATATATTTCTCGATATTTCATGCATTTCTCGGTGTTTATTTACCTTCTATTATACAAGGTCGTCTTAAATACCCAGCCACTCGAGTTGGCTGACCTGGTTTAAGAACACGTCTCCCATCTCAAGGTTCTGAATCACACCCACTTGGGCACGAGAAGACACCCAGCAGCGTATTATTAGAGTTGGATCAATTTATGGGTATTTTGGTGATGGATTCTTGAAGCAAACTGCGGAGAAGAACGTGAAAAACCCAGTACTTTTGACTGCTTTAAAGAAGTTAGGCAAATGTATGAGTAGAGGTTAGTGGATATAGAACCGGACTAGCTCCTGGAGTGGATGTAAGGCTTGACTAGCTTTAAAAATAGGAATTACATTGGCCATCTTCTACATATCAGACACTACATCTGTTTGAGGAGATAAATTAAAAATATTAATTAATGGTTCACAGAGTTCCATTTTGCATTCCTTAAGAACCCTTGCAGAAAGCTCATCAGGACCCGGCGATTTATTTAGTTTCATCCGGTCTACTTGTTTCATAACCATTTCACTAGTCTCGCTAATTTTCATCTGGAGATACATCAATGTCAATCAAGATTGATGGACTGATTACACCGACTCTAGGCTGAAGGACTGATTACCTCAAACTCCTTCTGATCTACATCATTCTCCTTTGTATTGGACTGAAGAAGCCACTGTGTAGCGAAACGTTTCTAGACCGTTATTAAGTCGCGAACTGATAATGGTCCAGCAGATCATAAAACTACTTTTAAAGTTCCCTTCCTCCACCCGAATTGTGGGTTAGATCGAGCAGTAAAGTGGAACGAACTAGACACAATGGAACCTGATTCCATTCAAGAGCTAGGACCCGAATACAAAGAGTACTAATTCACGGCAGTCAAAAGAAAAGTGAGGCCCGAGAGTTGGAGCTCACCTCCTCCTCTCTGTAAAACTCATCTTGCGAATTACAAACAGGCACTGGCGACCAGTCCTCGCCAAAAGGTAAACGAGGGTGGTGAAAGCGCACAGTCAGCTGTCCCAGTGGCTATCACCCACACCCCTTCAAGCGGCGGATCAATATATGGATCAGAGCCGCTTGAAGCTCCACACCCCCGCGGAAGCACATTCCACTGAACTCTCTCTTCTTATAATAACGTTGAGGATAAACGACCCGCTGGTACAGGCGCTCACCGGCCCGTGAGAGAGACACCACTCTGACGCCCAACACTTCTAACTCATCGTGATGGTAATTGTTTACAGTGTGGACATGCTGATGGATGTTATGTAAATGGACACAGATGCTGATGGATGTTAGGTAAATGGACACAGATGCTGATGGATGTTAGGTAAATAAACACAGATGCTGATGGATGTTAGGTAAATGGATACAGATGCAACTAATGTGACATTTTATCGTGGCAACGTTTCGCTCTCCAAGAGCTTTGTCCAGGATGATATTATATAAATCGAATGAGATCAACACTCACAGAAAAACATGACTGCCCCGCCACTTTCAAACTCAACCCTAGCCTGGCCATGTCTGTCTCGCGATAGTTGACGGAGCATCGAGCCTCCACCACTCCCCGTGCTGTATAACCTCCACACAGGATTAGGGCCACATATAAATACAGTATGCCTAAGACAAAGTTAAAAAATATATAGAAAATCCAAGAAGACAAGAGACTAGACGAAGCATAAAAAATAATGTACATAGTTTTACTGATTATTTACAGGAGTTTCAAGTTGAAAGAGCAGAAGACGAACATCCAGAACTCACAGTGATCACAGAAACTTGCAGTCTTTGCAAGTGGACGGAAAAAATGCAGAGACTGAGAATTTAGCGTCATGTGTGAACAAGTGTACTGGCACAGTGTTAAGTGCCATGTGTGAATAAGTGTACTGGCACAGTGTTAAGTGCCATGTGTAGATAAGTGTACTGACACAGTGTTAAGTGTCATGTGTGGATAAGTGTACTGACACAGTGTTAAGTGCCATGTGTGAATAAGTGTACTGGCACAGTGTTAAGTGCCATGTGTGATAAGTGTACTGACACAGTGTTAAGTGCCATGTGTGGATAAGTGTACTAACGAAGCATATAAACAGTGTTAAGTGTCCATGTGTGGATAAGTGTACTGGCACAGTGTTAAGTGTCATGTGTGGATAAGTGTACTGGACAGTGTTAAGTGTCATGTGTGGATAAGTGTACTGGACACTGTTAAGTGCCATGTGTGGATAAGTGTACTGGCACAGTGTTAAGTGCCATGTGTGGATAAGTGTACTGACACAGTGTTAAGTGCCATGTGTGAATAAGTGTACTGGCACAGTGTTAAGTGCCATGTGTAGATAAGTGTACTGACACAGTGTTAAGTGCCATGTGTGGATAAGTGTACTGACACAGTGTTAAGTGCCATGTGTGGATAAGTGTACTGGCACAGTGTTAAGTGTCATGTGTGGATAAGTGTACTGGCACAGTGTTAAGTGTCATGTGTGGATAAGTGTACTGACACTGTTAAGTGCCATGTGTGGATAAGTGTACTGGCACAGTGTTAAGTGCCATGTGTGGATAAGTGTACTGACACAGTGTTAAGTGCCATGTGTGGATAAGTGTACTGGCACAGTGTTAAGTGCCATGTGTGGATAAGTGTACTGACAGTGTTAAATGCCATGTGTGGATAAGCGATAAAAATATATAATGAAAGCATATAAAAAACGATGGAAGAAATCTAAATTTAGAGTTCAAAAGCACCTCAAATACACTGTGTGTGGCCGAATGTTAAATGAGTGTTGACTAAATGTTTACGTCACGTGTGAATGAGTGTACTGAATGAGTATCGTCACGTGTTAATAAGTGGTAAAAAACAAATCAGGAAAACATTAAAAACAAAAAGGAGAGGGGGAAAAAACATAAACTTAACACCTCAAACTATTTTATTCCGTCTTTCACGGAACACAGTAACGGGAATAAAGAGCTCGTCAGTCACGTTTAGTGGCTTAGCAAATCCAGCGAGGCAAGCCGCAGAGCTCCGGTCTAACCCATTCATTCCCGGGTGTCCAAAAATCAATAGCCAGGAGGAGAGGGAGAATGAGGAAGGGAGGGAGGTTGCAAAATGCCTCAGCCAGTTACGTCAGTATCAGCTGGCCTGGTAAAGAACCCAAGGAATAGCTTCCCCATCCCTCGGGCAGGCATCCGGTATGACCCAGTTATGTTTATGATAACTGGAAGGGCAATTGAGGAGGAAAATGGGGAAGAGAAACTTGCTGGAATATCAGAGAGTTAGTAGGTGGGGAGGGAGGAAGAAGTTAGCTGGAATGAATGAGAAATATGTTAGTAGGGGAGGAAAGATGGCTAGAATACAAGAGAAAATACTAGAAAAAGGAGGGAGGGAAGGCGAATTAGAAGGTTGTGGGTGGTTAAGGAAGGAGGAAATGAAGGAAGGAAAGAAGGAAATAAAAATGGTGGGAAGACAGCAGTGCTGGAGTGTGTAGTTGTGTCTAACAGGTGGATGTGTCTAACAGGTGGATGTGTATCTAGCAGGTGGATGAGTATCTTAACAGGTGGACGGAAGAACCAGACATTACTAACTGCCATGTCTTACGGAATGAACTAGGGTGGCAGGAACAATCAACCTTCCTCTCCTCTTCCATTCTCCCCATCGTAAGAACAGGTCTTTCCAAGATCACCCACCACTCTGTGACTTGTCTGACTCGAAGAGTCCATCAGCACCCGCAACCCGAGTCCATCAGCACCCGCAACCCGAGTCCAGCACGGGTGAGCCAGTGGTCGCTGCTGCTACGGTCCACCAGAAGACAATTGTCTGCTCCACCTTCACGTGTCCTTGGACAATCTTGTAGTGCCTCGGTCATAGTGCCGACATACAGATTGGTTAAAATCGTAACCATAATTTTTAAAGGGGGTGGACTGGTATGCCAGCGGAAGGCCTCGGTGAGATGACCAAAAGCATCAGCAGCGGGTCATCATATGATTAAGACATGCGTCAGGAAACAACTTGTCCTGTTTCCTGACAAACCTTACCTAACCCTAATCATGGTGCCGACACCACTGAACGGGTTTATCTCCGAGTTTATCTAGCGGCAAAGATCCGTGTTGAGAAGTTTCCTCTCACGAATAAACCAGAGCAGAATAAACCAAGTGTCCTGCTGACCTGTTAGTTAGTCACATGTGGACAACAGAAGTTAACTTTTTTACAGTCGTAATCCGTCACGCAGGATGGGTTACCATATGCGGTGTTATCCTACTGGCTCTTCCCACAGCCAAGCTCGAGCCCCTTAAAACCAGATAGTCCTTAAAATCCAGATAAGTCGTAATGAACGACTGTGACCCTATTGTCAGTGAACGACAGCGGAGGTCACCCCTGATGTCGTAGCACAGACAAAAATATGAGGTTATAGATGCAGTCCATCTTGTGTTTTGGAATATAAGATGGAAAAATAGTGAGGAACAACACTGAGGGAGGAATGAAAAAAAAGGTGGGAAGTGAAAAATTCGAGTAAGCTAGAGTGTAAAAACGAAGATAAAGACAAAGAGCTTTTCCCTAAGCTGTGTGACGTATGGTGGAGCTGGAGGAGACTGGAAGGTTATCTGTATCAGACCCTCGTCTCCAGGGCCTCGCCACATCAGCTTGTAACGACTGTGTGGATCTACGGGCAGGCTGGAAAAACAGTCTGGTTGACCAACGAGAAAAATCCGACCTCAGGCCGGCATGAGAGGGGCAGGAAAAAACTCTTGAAACCGGTCACAGGTATGTCACGGGTATCCTCCACCCAGTGACTTGGAAAGGATGAGAGAGAGAAAAACGAAGAACGAAAAATGGAGAAAGTTAAGAACAGATAAAGAAAAGACGGATAAGATTTCCCATATATTCTACCTGGAGTTTACCTGGAGAGGGTTTCGGGGGTCAACGTCCCCGCGGCCAGGTCTGAGGCCAGGGTCTGATCAACCAGGCTGTTACTCTCGGCCGCACACAAACTGACGTACGAACCACAGCCCGGTTGGTCAGGTACTGACTTTAGGTGCCTGTCCAGTGCCTTCTTGAAGACAGCCAGGGGTCTATTGGTAATCCCCCTAATGTATGCTGGGAGGCAGTTGAACAGTCTTGGGCCCCGGACACTTATGGTGTTGTCTCTCAGTGTACTCGTGGCGCCTCTGCTTTTCATCGGGGGAATGTTACATCTCCTGCCGAGTCTTTTGTTTTCATAGGGAGTGATTTTCGTGTGCAGGTTTGATACCAATCCCTCCAGGACCTTCCAAGCGTATATTATCATGTATCTCTGTCGCCTGCGTTCCAGGGAATACAGATCAAAGACCTTCAACCGTTCCCAGTAATTTAGGTGCTTTATCGTAATTATATGTGCTGTGAAAGTTCTTTGTACACTCTCCAGGTCTGCAATGTCACCAGCCTTGAAGGGGGCTGTTAGTGTACAGCAGTATTTCAGCCTAGAGAGAACAAGTGATTTGAAGAGTGTCATCATGGGCTTGGCGTCCCTAGTTTTGAAGGTTCTCATTATCCATCCTATCATTTTCCTAGCCGATGAGGTAGATACATTGTACATTGTTGTGGTCTTTAAAGGCGAGATCCTCTGACATTATCACTCCCAAGTCCTTCACATTTCTTTTTCGTTCTATTGTATGGTTAGAATTTGTCGTATACCTTGATAAATTTTTTATTTCCTCAAGTTTTCCATATCCGAGTAGTTGAAATTTCTCCTCGTTGAACTTCATATTGTTTTGAGTGGCCTATTTGAAGATTTGGTTGATGTCCGCTTGGAGTTTTGCAGTGCTTCAATGGAGGTCACTGCCATGGCAATGCGGGTGTCATCCGCAAAGGAAGACACGGAGCTATAGCTTACATCTCTGTCTATGTCAGAAATGAGGATGACGAATAGAATGGGAGCGAGTACTGTGCCTTGTGGAACAGAGCTTTTCACCGTGGCTGCCTCGGGACTTTACTCTGTTTACTATTACTCTTTGTGTTCTATTTGTCAGGAAGTTATAAATCCATCTACCAACTTTTCCTGTTATTCCTTTATCACGCATTTTGTGTGCTATTACACCATGGTCACACTTGTCGAAAGCTTTTGCAAAGTCTGTGTATACTACATCTGTATTTTGTTTATCCTCAACAGCATCCAGGACCCTGTCATAGTGGTCCAGGAGCTGGGACAGGCAGGAGCGACCTGCTCTAAACCCGTGTTGCCCTGGGTTGTGTAATTGATGGGTATCTAGGTGGTTGGCGATCTTGCTTCTTAGAACCCTTTCAAAGATTTTTATGATAATGGATGTTAGTGCTATCGGTCTGTAGTTCTTTGCAATTGCTTTACTGCCACCTTTGTGGAGTGGGGCTATGTCTGTTGTTTTTAGTGTGTGTGGGATGACCCCTGTGTCCATGCTCCCTCTCCATAGAATGCTGAAGGCACGCTATAGGGGCTTCTTACAATTCTTGATGAACACGGAGTTCCATGAGTCTGGGCCTGGGGCAGAGTGCATAGGCATGTCATTTATTGCCTTTTCAGAGTCTTATGGAGTTAGAATAATATCGAGATTTTTGAGATGACCAAATTTTGCGTTTTGTTCATAAAGAATTCATTTGGATTGTCGACCCTTAGTCTGGGCAGCGGCAATTTCATTAACCAGTGCCTCTCTACGTATTTCAGATATATTGGCCCCTCTCAGCACCTCTGTGACTCTTCGCCTTCGTCTGTATAGGGAGCGTCTCTTTCTTTCTAGATTACATCTTCTCTTTCTTTTTCTTAAAGTAATGTGTCTTGAGCAGATCTCAAGAACCACATTTTATTATTCATGTTAAGCAACCTATTTGTTATTCGGCAATATTTGTGGAGGCTTGATCTGTCATCTGGGCGAACAGACACGTTCGTGCTGGAAGAACATGACAAGTTTTTTATTTATCTTATTAATAATAACGTCCTGAGGAGATCAATTTTCTTATATAATGGCGTTATGCACAGCATGTGACTCACAGCAGGACTACATTATTCACAGCATGTGACTCACAGCAGGACTACATTATTCACAGCATGTGACTCACAGCAGGACTACATTATTCACAGCATGTGACTCACAGCAGGACTACATTATTCACAGCATGTGACTCACAGCAGGACTACATTATTCACAGCATGTGACTCACGGCAGGATTACATTATTCACAGCATGTGACTCACAGCAGGATTACATTATTCACAGCATGTGACTCACGGCAGGATTACATTATTCACAGCATGTGACTCACAGCAGGATTACATTATTCACAGCATGTGACTCACAGCAGGATTACATTATTCACAGCATGTGACTCACGGCAGGATTACATTATTCACAGCATGTGACTCACGGCAGGATTACATTATTCACAGCATATGACTTACACCATGACTACATCATTCACAACATGTGACTTATACCATGACTACATCATTCACAACATGTGACTTACACCATGACTACATCATTCACAACATGTGACTTACACCATGACTACATCATTCACAACATGTGACTTATACCATGACTACATCATTCACAACATGTGACTTACACCATGACTACATCATTCACAGCATATGACTTACACTATGACTACATTATCCACAACATGTGACTTACACCATGACTACATCATTCACAGCATATAACTTACACCATGACTACATTATCCACAACATGTGACTTATACCATGACTGCATCATTCACAGCATATGGCTTACACCATGACTACATCATTCACAACACGTGACTTACACCATGACTACATCATTCACAGCATGTGACTTACACCATAACTACATCATTCACAGCATATGGCTTACACCATGACTACATCATTCACAACATGTGACTTACACTATGACTACATCATTCACAACATGTGACTTACACCATGACTACATCATTCACAGCATATGACTTACACCATGACTACATTATCCACAACATGTGACTTACACCATGACTACATCATTCACAGCATATGACTTACACCATGACTACATTATCCACAACATGTGACTTGCACCATAACTACATCATTCACAGCATATGGCTTACACCATGAATACATCATTCACAACACGTGACTTACACCATGACTACATCATTCACAACATGTGACTTACACCATGACTACATCATTCACAACATGTGACTTACACCATGACTACATCATTCACAACATGTGACTTACACCATGACTACATCATTCACAACATGTGACTTACACCATGACTACATCATTCACAACATGTGACTTACACCATGACTACATCATTCACAACATGTGACTTACACCATGACTACATCATTCACAACATGTGACTTACACCATGACTACATCATTCACAGCATATGACTTACACCATGACTACATTATCCACAACATGTGACTTGCACCATAACTACATCATTCACAGCATATGGCTTACACCATGACTACATCATTCACAACATGTGACTTACACCATGACTACATCATTCACAACATATGACTTACACCATGACTACATCATTCACAGCATATGACTTACACCATAACTACATTATCCACAACATGCGACTTACACCATGACTACATCATTCACAGCATATGGCTTACACCATGACTACATCATTCACAACATATGACTAACACCATGACTACATCATTCACAACATATGACTAACACCATGACTACATTATCCACAACATGAGACTTACAGCAAGACAGCAGTTTCTTACACATTCGCTGTACCTTTTCCTCGGGGAAAAAAACAAGTCCAAATCTTCGTGAAGAATATAAGTCCTATTATATCGTGTGGAGAGTCAATAGCGACACACATCAGTGGGCTTAAAGGAGTTAATTCTGGACACAGACTACACAAGAAGTAAACAAGACACAATCTCTGTGTCACCATCTGGGAGTAGCGTGTGTATGTCCTGTGTCAACAGACATAATTTAGATATAACGTCATATAAAAAGCTTTATACACTCGTCATAACAGCTGACCTGAGAGATGTATACAGACGCACATGTTTTACAGGTGTGTAGGCTAAGCACACTCGTATACCCTAAGGAAGACATACACTCTGTGGCGCCCAGTATGGGTCCTGGGAATGGCCAACCAGCAGCACTGATCAGATCAGAGTGGAGCACACATCAAAGCGGAATTCCACAGGCTTTCCCATCAGCAACCCAGGAGGGGATAGAGGCATTTATGCAACATATGGGAATCTTTATTGAAGAAACGTTTCGCCACACAGTGGCTTCATTAGTCCAATACAAAGCAGAAAGGTGTAAGGAGATGAGTTTGAGGTAATCAATCCCTCGGCCTGGAATCGATGTGTTCAGTCCACTCTTGTAAGAAGTACAGCATAGGTTGTTGTTGTATGTTCGCCGGTACATCCGGCCCGGGTCTTCTCCAAATGGTGACCCGGCATTGGCCCCCTGGGTAGAGGTGTCATCTTCTTTCTTTCTCGCTGTGGCTCCCCATGATGGGGAGTGTCTTCTGACGTCGCATCTTCATCAGCAGATCTTGGTACTTCAGGCTGTGGTTCTACCTACATATGAAGAAGAAGGATGGGAGATAAGAAAGAAGGAAGTGAGAGAAAGAATAGCTGTAGTGGGTAGTCTTGGTCGTCGTCGGGGTTCTCCGGCGTCGTCATCGAGGGGGCGGGTGGGTGGCTAGGACTGGGAGCAGTGTCTCCATATCATGGGTGGCCAGGTAAACCAGCCGGGCTGCTTTGTCCTCGCGGGTCAGATCCCCAGGTGCCATCGGGAAGTGCCTGCGGCGGATGGCCGTCGTCGCAGGACAGTCAAGCATATAGTGAACTAGAGGCTTTGGAACCATCCGGTCGCAGTGGCGGCAAAGCTTCTCACTCATACGTTCGATGAGGCGCTTTGCAGTAGGGTAGCCGAGGCGCAGGCGGTGGACGCTGACTTGCAGCTCCCTGTTCAGTTTCCTCATGTTTGGTGGGGGCTCCCTACGTGTCGCTCTGTCATACCAGTGCTTCGGCAGTACATATACTACAGCATAGGGCCAGAGAAGTGGCTTATATACTGTAGTCAGGTGAGTGGAAGCAGGAGGAGGCGGGGTCACAGTGGGACCATCCACTAGTGTAAGTAGGTCTTTGTCCAAAGGTTGGACAAGTGTAGAAGAATTCCTTGTATCAAGATCCCATGATGTTGCAGTGTCTGACAAATGTGACAAATGGTTTTGAAAACCGACAAGTTGAAGATTGAGACCATTTATTAAGATCCCCACATGTTGCATAAATGTCTCAATCTTCAAATTGTCGGTTTTCAAAACCATTTGTCACAACCCAGGAGGTAGAGCGCCCCAGGTAGCTTAAACGAACATCAATTAAGCGCAGTCATAAAGTTAGGAGAGCCCAGGATCTGAGGTCTCTCGAGTCCTAGCTTAGTACATCAGACACAGTCCCTAATATCCTGGGATCCCACACACAGTTATACTGTAATACATGAAAGTATTGTTAAGTAATGTTAATTACCACAACAGCAGTACGCTATTTATTATCAAGACACACGTGTTTACCTTAGTAAGTAAGCATATTCTATTTTCTAATTAGAATAACTGTCAAAGATTATCACGAAAAGAGTAAAAATCAAATAAAAAAATAAAGCATTCTTGTTAATAATAATAATAATAATATACTACGACTACTACTACTGATACTGATACTGTTGCTGCTGACTACTACTACTACTACTACCACCACCACTACTACTACTACTACTACTATTACTACTAATAATAATAATAATGTTGATTCGTCGGTACTCTCCCGGCCGGGTCTTGTCCAGATGGCGACCCGGCCTTGGCTCCCTGTCGTGGGAGTGTCTCGAGACCTACGTCTCCCATGGGAGGAAGTACAAGTATCTCCTCATCTTCGGGGACCAACTGTCCCCATGCCTAGCCACATTCCCCACAATCACGGGACTCGTAGGGAGAAGCTAGGCCCCTGGTCTGCCATTTTCCACGCCCCAGGAGGACCGTGGGAATGGCAGTCTGGGGAGCCGCAGATGGTAGCAAGCTCCGGCTCTGGCACTTACCCCGCCCTAGAAGGGCTGGGCATGGTCGCCTCGAATAGTAATAATAATAAAAATAATAATAATAATAATAATAATAATAATAATAATAATAATTATTATTATTATTATTATTATTATTATTATTATTATTATTATTATTATTCATAATAATAATAATAATAATAATAATAATAATAATAATAATAATAATAATAATAATAAACTGCTTAACAGGTGACGGTCACTCGTCGATCCACAACAATATAAATGTTTACTGAAAAGCATTGCAATTCACCCTGCATCAAGGACGGTACATCATTTATGTATATATCGCCATTTGGCTTGCACAGCCAGGTGGCTTAGTGCAGCCAGCTGGCTTGACAAAGCGACCGCATTTTATGTAACTACTCCCGGACCACGCGGCCCGGTCCATGAACTGATTCAATATAGATTCTATGTTGCAACAGTGATAGCCAGGGTAGAAATATAAAACGTTTTTTGACCTGCATTGTGTCCTTTTCTATATATCTTCTAAACCTTAGTTTGGAGCTGAACGTGTTATGGTAGTGGCTAAACGTGTTACGGCAGTGACTAAACGTGTCATGGGAGTGGGTGAACGTGTCATAGGAGTGGCTAAATGTGGCATGGGAGTTACTAAACGTGTCATGGGAGTGGCTAAACGTCTCGAGGATGGCTCTTGCGTCCCCATCGCCAGACAAAATTTCTGGCGCGTTTTTTTTTCAATTTGTCAGTGAATTAGCCAGGCGGAAATGGTTGTAACCACTGCCGACCACAATCTTGGTGGCGCATACAACCACTGCCCACCACAACCTTGGTTAACATTTGCACTAACACGAGTCATGTCAGGAGTCAGATCTTAAAATATCTTTGATGAATTATCACCTTCACCAGCAAGTTTTTCATTTACTTGAGTCTTACCTGTTAATGTTTCCTGGGTCATCTCCTCTTCGGCCCGGTCCCAGACCTGGCCTCATAAATTGTAGCCAGCTGGTCCAGTGGTCCCAGACCTGGCCTCATAAATTGTAGCCAGCTGGTCCAGTGGTCCCAGACCTGGCCTCATAAATTGTAGCCAGCTGGTCCAGTGGTCCCAGACCTGGCCTCATAAATTGTAGCCAGCTGGTCCAGTGGTCCCAGACCTGGCCTCATAAATTGTAGCCAGCTGGTCCAGTGGTCCCAGACCTGGCCTCATAAATTGTAGCCAGCTGGTCCAGTGGTCCCAGACCTGGCCTCATAAATTGTAGCCAGCTGGTCCAGTGGTCCCAGACCTGGCCTCATAAATTGTAGCCAGCTGGTCCAGTGGTCCCAGACCTGGCCTCATAAATTGTAGCCAGCTGGTCCAGTGGTCCCAGACCTGGCCTCATAAATTGTGGCCAGCTGGTCCAGTGGTCCAGACCTGGCCTCAATTGTAAATTATGGCCAGCTGGTTGTAACCAGTGGTCCCAGACCTGGCCTCACAAATTGTGGCAGCTGGTCCAGTGGTCCCAGACCTGGCCTCATAAATTTGCAGCCAGCTGGTCCAGTGGTCCCAGACCTGGCCTCATAAATTTATAGCCAGCTGTCCAGTGGTCCCAGACCTGGCCTCATAATTGTAGCCAGCTGGTCCAGTGGTCCCAGACCTGGCCTCATAAATTGTAGCCAGCTAGTCCAGTGGTCCCAGACCTGGCCTCATAAATTGTAGCCAGCTGGTCCAGTGGGGTCCTAGACCTGGCTTCATAAATTGTAGCCAGCTGGTCCAGTGGGGTCCTAGACCTGGCTTCATAAATTGTAGCCAGGTGGTCCAGTGGTCCTAGACCTGGCCTCATAAATTGTAGCCAGCTGGTCCAGTGGTCCCAGACCTGGCTTCATAAATTATAGCCAGCTGGTCCAGTGGTCCCAGACCTGGCTTCATAAATTATAGCCAGCTGGTCAGTGGTCCCAGACCTGGCCTCATAAATTGTAGCCAGCTGGTCCAGTGGTCCCAGACCTGGCCTCATAAATTGTAGCCAGTTGGTCCAGTGGTTTACGCACTGGCATGGAGTTTTACGACTCACTCGCCATGAGTTCGAACCCCACCCGTTCCCTGGTTTCTTTACACTCGTGTTACTGCGACCTCTTGAGTCATTACAAGAATGAAAGCTCTGAGAAGCACACGGGTGAGTAAAGAGAAGAACATAAGAAACGTAAACAATGGAGTATAAATTGTTTCTGATATCTTACATGTTGATGAGACTGAGAGACCAGCAATCATGCCAGAGTGCAAAACGTTTAACAGGCTTCGGTTTCACACTCACATGACAAGAGGTGGTAGCTCTCTGGATGGTTGGTATTCCTATCTAATTTTTTTCCTTACAGTGAAGACACTAGGCCAAACTATCACCGTAATGCTCCTGCTGGTTCATGCTAGAACTGTGCTACTCACACTGCAGAAGATCTACTGGCCCATGCAGGCAAGTCCTACTCTCACTGCAGCAGGCTGCTGGCTTACAGTTTGTCGGTATCACGGTAACATTTACAGCCTACTGGCCCATGCCAGGCAAGTGTCCAGGGCCCAAGACTGTTCAACAGCCTCCCATCATACATAAGGGGAATTAGCAATGGACCTCTGGCAGTCTTCAGGAGGAAGCTGGACAGATACTTAAAGTCATTACCCGATCATCCGTGCTGTGGTTTGTACGTTGGATTACGTGCGGCCAGCAGTAACAGCCTGGTTGATCAGGCCACGAGCTGGCCGCGGGTCGTTGACCATTCCATGGATGGACTGTAGGCCTACTGCTGAGCAGGTTCTAGTGGGCTATTGGCATAAAGCAAGGCTTACACTGCGGTAGGCCTACTGGCCCATGCAAAGGCTAGTAGGTCTACTGACCCATACGAGGTAAGGCCTATTTACACTGCACTAGGCCTACTGACTCATGCGAATAAAGGCCTACTCACATTGCAGTAGGCCTACTGACCCATGCGAGGCAAGATTACACAACAGTAGTGGATTATTATTATTATTTGAATCAAAACAAAGTGCTAAACCCACTAGGGTCATACAGCTCAAAGAGTGGTGGAGGCTTGATCCTCCGTCCACTAACTGCCGAGTTGTTTGTGATGAGAGTCGTACTACAGCTGCTGGAACAGCCTCGTTTGAGGAAGAATGGGAAGTTATGTGTTGGTTAACCTAGTTAGGGATCCAGTTCTCTGGGTAATGGATAAAATTAACCATTTAGTGGCGGTAATGGTTGTTGTTGTTGTGGTGGTGGTGGTGGTGGTGGTTGCTGTTATTGTAGTGGTGGTGGTGGTGATGGTAGTTGTAGTTGTTGTTGTGGTGGTGGTGGTGATGGTGGTGGTAGTAGTTGTTGTGATTGTTGTTGTGATTGTGGTGATGGTAGTGATTGTTGTTGTTGTTGCTGTGGTGGTGATGGTAGTAGTTGTTGTGGTAGTGGTGGTGGTGGTGATGATAGTAGTTGTTGCAATGGTGGTGGTGGTGATAGTAGTTTTTGTTGTGGTGGTGGTGGTAGTTGTTGTGATGGTGGTGGTGGTGATGACGGTAGTTGTTGATGTGGTGGTGGTGGTGATGGTAGTTGTTATTGTGGTGGTGGTGGTGATGGTAGTTGTTATTGTTGTTGTTGTGGTGGTGATGATGGTAGTTGTTGTTGTTGTGGTGGTGGTGGTGATGGTAGTTGCTGTTATTGTTGTGGTGGTGGTGGTAATGGTAGTTGTAGTTGTTGTTGTGGTGGTGGTGGTGTGGTGATGGTAGTTGTGTTTGTTGTGGTGGTGTATGGTGTGTTGGTGAGTGGTTAGTTGTTGTGGTGGTTGTGGTGTTGGTGATGGTAGTTGTTGTTGTGTGGTGGTGGTGTTGGTGATGGTAGTTGTTGTTGTTGTGGTGGTGGTGATGGTAGTTGTTGTTGTGGTGGTGTGGTGGTGGTGTTGGTGATGGTAGTTGTTGTTGTGGTGGTGGTGTTGGTGATGGTAGTTGTTGTTGTGGTGGTGGTGGTGGTGGTAGTGTTGTGTGGTAGTTGTTGTTGTGGTGGTGGTGTGATTGTAGTTGTTGTTGTGTGGTGGTGTGGTGATGGTAGTTGTTGTTGTGGTGGTGGTGGTGTGGAGATAGTTGCTGTATCGTGTGGTGGTGATGTTGTAGTTTGTTGTTGTGGTGGTGGTGTTGGTGATGGTAGTTGTTGTGGTGGCGGTGGCTGTGGTGATGGTATTGTATCTCAGTTTCTCAGGCTGGTGATGGTACTTTTCTATACTCAGCAGACTCATGCTGAGTGAAGCTGGCACTTCATGACTCAGCATACTCATGTGAGTGGTGGCACTTCATACTCAGCAGTGACTCATGCTGAGTGAGTGGCACTTCAGCTCACTAGCTCATGCTGAGTGAAGCTGGACTTCATACTAACGTACTCATGCTAGTGAGCTGGCACTTCATACTCCCGCAGACTCATGTAGTGAAGCTGGCCTTCATACTCAGCAGACTCATGCTGAGTGAAGCTGGCACTTCATACTCAGCAGACTCATGCTGAGTGAAGCTGGCACTTCATACTCAGCATACTCATGCTGAGTGAAGCTGGCACTTCATACTCAGCAGACTCATGCTGAGTGAAGCTGGCACTTCATACTCAGCAGACTCATGCTGAGTGAAGCTGGCACTTCATACTCAGCAGACTCATGCTGAGTGAAGCTGGCACTTCATACTCAGCATACTCATGCTGAGTGAAGCTGGCACTTCATACTCAGCAGACTCATGCTGAGTGAAGCTGGCACTTCATACTCAGCAGACTCATGCTGAGTGAAGCTGGCACTTCATACTCAGCATACTCATGCTGAGTGAAGCTGGCACTTCATACTCAGCAGACTCATGCTGAGTGAAGCTGGCACTTCATACTCAGCAGACTCATGCTGAGTGAAGCTGGCACTTCATACTCAGCATACTCATGCTGAGTGAAGCTGGCACTTCATACTCAGCAGACTCATGCTGAGTGAAGCTGGCACTTCATACTCAGCATACTCATGCTGAGTGAAGCTGGCACTTCATACTCAACATACTCATGCTGAGTGAAGCTGGCACTTCATACTCAGCAGACTCATGCTGAGTGAAGCTGGCACTTCATACTCAGCAGACTCATGCTGAGTGAAGCTGGCACTTCATACTCAGCATACTCATGCTGAGTGAAGCTGGCACTTCATACTCAGCAGACTCATGCTAAGTGAAGCTGGCACTTCATACTCAGCATACTCATGCTGAGTGAAGCTGGCACTTCATACTCAACATACTCATGCTGAGTGAAGCTGGCACTTCATACTCATCAGACTCATGCTGAGTGAAGCTGGCACTTCATACTCAGCAGACTCATGCTAAGTGAAGCTGGCACTTCATACTCAGCAGACTCATGCTGAGTGAAGCTGGCACTTCATACTCAGCAGACTCATGCTAAGTGAAGCTGGCACTTCATACTCAGCAGACTCATGCTGAGTGAAGCTGGCACTTCATACTCAGCAGACTCATGCTGAGTGAAGCTGGCACTTCATACTCAGCAGACTCATGCTGAGTGAAGCTGGCACTTCACACTCATGCTGAGTGAAGTTGACACTTCATACTCAGCAGACTCATGCTGAGTGAAGCTGGCACTTCATACTCAGCAGACTCATGCTGAGTGAAGCTGGCACTTCACACTTATGCTGAGTGAAGCTGGTGCATAATACACCTTATTCACCTCTCTCCACTACACCTGACCTTTTTTAAATGGTTCACACACCACAGCCCTTCACACATAGTTCATACATATGGTTTATAAACCACCTCTCCCATATACCATATACACCACCTCTCCCATACACCATATACACCACCTCTCCCATACACCATATACACCACCTCTCCCATACACCATATACACCACCTCTCCCACATCACCCTTCTGTATCAATATACCCAAAAAAAAAGAAATTGTTGTACCCACACCTTCAATCAATACTGATTACCTTAAACTCCTCCTGTTCTTCAACATTCTTCTTTGTATTGGACTGATGAAGCCACTGTGTGGCTAAACGTTTCCTCAATAAAGATACCCAAGTATCGCACATGTGTCTAATTTATTATAATCATAATCGTAATGTCTAACGGGGTGGACGGATAAGCCAGCGGAAGGTCACTGTCAGATGACTAAAAGCTCAGGAAACACTTGTCCTGTTTCCCGACAAATCTCACCTAAAGAACAAAAAAAAGGCCTAAGACCGTGACTGGAACAATACACAAATAACTCACACACATGGCAAATCTTTTCAATATATCACTACAAACTGGCATAGTGCCAGACAAGTGGAAAAGGGCAAATGTAATACCTATTTACAAGGCAGGTGACAGGTCCTTAGCTTCGAACTATAGACCAATAAGCCTTACCTCCATAGTTGGTAAATTTATGGAATCAATAATTGCCGAGGCAATTCGTAGCCATCTTGAAAAGCATAAATTGATTAATGAATCTCAACACGGTTTTACAAAGGGGCGTTCATGTCTTACGAATTTACTAACTTTTTTCACTAAGGTGTTTGAGGAGGTAGATCATGGTAATGAATATGATATTGTGTATATGGACTTCAGTAAGGCTTTCGATAAAGTTCCACATCAGAGGCTACTGAGGAAACTTAAGGCACACGGAATAGGAGGAGAAATTTTTTCCTGGGTAGAGGCATGGTTGACTAATAGGCGGCAAAGAGTTTGCATAAATGGAGAGAAATCAGAATGGGGGCGCGTCTCAAGCGGTGTTCCACAGGGGTCAGTTTTGGGCCCCCTGTTGTTTACAATTTACATAAACGACATAGATGAGGGAATAAATAGTAGCATAAGTAAATTTGCTGATGACACCAAAATAGGCCGTCCAATTCATTCAAATGAGGACATTAGAGCACTCCAGGATGATTTGAATAGACTGATGCAGTGGTCGGAGAAGTGGCAGATGCAGTTTAATGTAAACAAATGCAAAGTTCTAAATGTTATGCAGGACAATAACCATGCCACATATAAACTGAATAATGTAGATCTTATTACTTGTAATTGCGAGAAGGATTTAGGAGTTCTGGTTAGTAGTAATCTGAAGCCTAGACAACAGTGCATAAGTGTTCGCAATAAAGCTAACAGAATCCTTGGCTTCATATCAAGAAGTATAAATAACAGAAGTCCTCAGGTTGTTCTTCAACTCTATATATCTTTGGTTAGGCCTCATTTAGATTATGCTGCACAGTTCTGGTCACCGTATTACAGAATGGATATAAATGCACTGGAAAACGTACAAAGGAGGATGACAAAGTTGATCCCTTGTATCAGAAATCTTCCCTATGAGGATAGACTGAGGGCCCTGAATCTGCACTCTCTAGAAAGGCGTAGAATTAGGGGGGATATGATTGAGGTGTACAAATGGAAAACAGGAATAAACAAAGGGATGTAAATAGCGTGCTGAAAATATCCAGCCAAGACAGGACTCGCAGCAATGGTTTCAAGTTGGAAAAGTTCAGATTCAGGAAGGATATAGGAAAGCACTGGTTTGGTAATAGAGTTGTGGATGAGTGGAACAAACTCCCAAGTACCATCATAGATGCTAAGACGTTGTGTAGTTTTAAAAATAGGTTAGATAAATACATGGGTGGGTGTGGATGGGTGTGAGTTTGGACCTGACTAGCTTGTACTAGGTCAGATGCAGTGCTCCTTCCTTAAGTGAATGTAACCTGACCTGTACTAATTCCTTAAGTGGAAGTGACCTGACCAGGTGGTCGGCTGGACAATTATATGAGTGGGTGCGGTTGGGTGTGAATTGGTCCTGACTAGCTTGTGCTACTAGGTCAGATGCAGTGCTCCTTCCTTAAGTGAATGTAACCTGACCTGGCTGGGTCGGGGCATTGGCTTAAGCCGTTGGAGATTTGGACCTGCCTCGCATGGGCCAGTAGGCCTGCTGCAGTGTTCCTTCTTTCTTATGTTCTTATGTTCTTATAGGAGAGAGAGGAGCTTACGACGACGTTTCGGTCCGACTTGGACCATTTACATCTATCTCCATAGAGGGAGTTAAGTTATTATGCTCCAAGGACAGTTTTGCAGTACTTTGAATCGGATCAAAACACTTCTCCCGACCATCTAAATTAACACACATAGAAGCTAGGCGGGTCGATGCTGTCCCCTTTATTACACAGCAAAAAAAAGTATGGTGACATTCTATTCAAATAGCATCCCTTTTTTTCTGTAACAGACATGTACACATCGTTTTGTCTTTCCGATTGACATCACTATTTCTACCCTCGTGCCGCCTACACACCTTTACTGTACGTGGTCTTTGCTTCTATGTACGTGGTTTTTGCTAATGTGTACGTAGTCTTTGCTCTTATGTAAGTGTTCTTTGCTTCTATGTACGTGGTCATTGCTCCTAAGTGCGTGGTCTTTGCTCCTACGTACGTGGTCTTTGCTCCTACGTACGTGGTCTTTGCTCCTACGTACGTGGTCTTTGCTCCTATGCACGCTCCTAGGTTGGCCTCCGTTGTATTTCATTCGGATTATTTCTACGTATTAACCAAGCTGGCCCTTATTTACTTCGAATTAAGTCTGCACAGACCTTAGTCCAACACGCCAGTGGTCGCTGACTTTTACTGCGACGACGTTTCGTTCTGCGTAGAGCTCGAGCGAAACGCCGTCCCCCGTGTGTCTTGGCTTCAGACAACTGGGCTGTAGCAGACAGACGTGGTCTGCCCTAGTTTCTACACACCTACCAACACTGAGCTAAGACGTGGTCTGGCCTGGCTTTCTACACACCTACCAACACTGAGCTTGATAGACGGAGTCTGCCCTAGTTTCTACACACCTACCAACACTGTCACTTGGCATGCTAATTACTAATAACCAGCCAAATAGCCAGGGATGCACTTCCCCTCAAACAGCTCCCCTCACACAGACAAGGTAATGGCTCCACAGAGGCCGTTTCATCACTGCATTAATTGCTCCTTTACGAGGTGCCTCGGAGTATGAAGTGTGCCAAGGCTACCAGGAATCTGACCACGCTTGCTCCCGGGCCAATAACTGGTCTGCTAGGAATTGGATCTGACCAGTGCCAGGATTGCTATGAATTCGAATCTGATTACTAGGAACAGGACCATTGACATGATTACTGTTTACCGGACCTGACGATTAACAGGTATTCTAGTAACTAGACCAGTGACAGGTCTAGTCTACTGGGAATTGAACCTGACCAGCGGCAGACCTGTAGACAGTAGGCCTCCTGCAGTGTTCCTCCATTCTTTTATATTATGTTCCTTTCCAAGAAGTCTTTGTAACAAGACTGACGAAGCCTCACAAGTGACCTTATCCACAACCTGTATTATACGAGATTATAAAAGATTCAAATATACATTACCTTTGCACTGAAAACCGTAAATTTTAAAACCAAATTAAATATTTAACTTTGGAAAACAAAACAAAAATATAATAAAAAAATAGCGCCGTGTTAAGTATTCAATGTAATATACATCAGATACAGTTTTTACTAATTAATAATAATATGTACGCATTTTTAAAGACAATTTTTTTTCCAATGACCAAAACAAATTATACAAACAAATAAAGCTTATAAATTATCTAATATGAGGTATAAGTAAATGGTGAGAAGAAAGTAAATTATTTACCAGTAAATATGCAATTGTACTAATAAACAAATAGTGACATGTGAACTGTTGTATCTGGGCACCTCTGCAGAGACAGTGGTTATGTGTGAATGATGGTGAAAGTGTTTTTTTCTTTTTTGGGGGTCACCCTGCCTATATGTGTGTGTATTATGTATGCCGCGTACAAAGAAAGGGAGGTTCTCGAGTGCCATTTGAGCAGAGGTGCCCCGGGTTCTCTCTGTCCTGAGCAGGACCAAGCAAGTCACTCGACCAGCTCCAGCTCTACCAAGAACTGAACCCGACAGAGACACGGGTGTACTAGGAACTAGACCAAACTACTTCAACTCCCCCCTTCCCTGGCCAGTGACAAGCCCAGGAACTGGACCTATCACGTGTATTGGTCCAGTAAAACTTCCCTGACACATACGACCCGAATACATACAACAGAGAGGAAAAGGCGTACAAAACGTAGTGCCAAGAGGTGGCCTAGTCTGGGACCGAGAGGGGTGAGTGGGGGGCGGTGACCCCCTTCCATATATGTTAATAATTTCATAAAACACATAGGAGTTGCTGAAGAAGCCTACTGTGCAGACGAAACGTTTCAACAATAAACATATCCAACTGTTGCACATGTGTCTTAATCATCGATCCCTTCCCTCTTGCAATAACCTTCAGATAGATCTTGCATTAAGAGCGCTGGCGTCGACCTTTTCCCGCAGTCTTATTTAAAAATAAACCCGATAAAAACCAGAGACGGAAATTTGAATTTAAAACCGAATTCCCCTCCCCCCCCCCAGAGTGCGAGATGTCACTGCAAGTTTTCCATCGGCTTGACTAAAATTACTTATTATGTTGATGTCAGTCAGCAACTGTGCGACACATGGGGATGTAGGGGAGGAGGGAGAGATGATTATTATTATTATTATTATTATTATTATTATTATTATTATTATTATTATTATTATTATTATTATTATTATTATTATTATTATTATTATTATTATTATTATTATTATTTCAACACACCGGTCGTCTCCCACCGAGTTTCTCTTTATCATATCTTAATCTGAAATGATCGAACCTCAGTCCGATGTTTCTAGATTCTCTATTGGTTAAATATCATCGTCATCTTACATATATTAACCATACCTAGACTAGTGTAAGGGCCATCTAGACGCTGCCACCTGCTGGTGATAAGTAGAACAGAGCCATTTATGGAGCACCATCATGTTATTCCCTGCCAGGATGTGGTACCCAGTACGTCGCGCTTATCACACCTTCAGTTGGCAGGGCTACGTTAGTGAACAGGCGAAATCTGCTCACACACATCCCTTCCTCACAATAAGAGATCCTGAACACAATCTTCACAATAGCAGATCCCGTTCACAGTCCTTACGATTCTCACAATCCTTACGGCACGCTGGGCCTTGGGAGGATTATTATTTTTTTTTTTTTTTTTTATTAACACATCGGCCGATTCCCACCAAGGCAGGGTGGCCCGAAAAAGAAAAACTTTCATCATCATTCACTCCATCACTGTCTTGCCAGAAGGGTGCTTTACACTACAGTTATAAAACTGCAACATTAACAGCAACCACCCAGGGAGGTACTACCGTCCTGCCAGGTGACTGTGAAACAGAAACCTGAAACTGTTTTACATGATGGTAGGATTGCTGGTGTCTTTTTTCTGTCTCATAAACACGCTGGATAACAGGTATATCTAGCTACTTCTACTTACACTTTAGGTCACACTACACTGGCATACACATGCATATATATACATACACACATCTAGGTTTTTCTTCTTTTTCTTAATAGCTCTTGTTCTTTTTATTTTCTCTATTGTCCATGGGGAAGTGGAAAAGAATCTTTCCTCCGTAAGCCATGCGTGTCGTATGAGGCGACTAAGATGCCGGGAGCAATGGGCTAGTAACCCCTTCTCCTGTACAAATCTACTAAAAACGAGAAGAAGAAAACCTTGGGAGGATATCTCCAGGTATATATACACAAGGTGTATAATATATATATATATATATATATATATATATATATATATATATATATATATATATATATATATATATATATATATATATATATATATATATATATATATATATATATATATATATATGAGCAGTCTCAGGTATACACACAGCCCGCCGCTGTGCCTTGGGATATCTCCAGGTATATATTCACGAGGCTTTAAATCATCACAGGTTTGAAAACCTGAAGTGTGTTACTTCCTCTGCAGGCGAGGGTATGATGATTTAGTGGCACCGTTTGTCACTTAGTGGTGCCAGGTGTCAGACGGGACATTCACGACTTTGGTGGCACTGGTCTCACCTCTTCCGCCCCCCCACCCATCCTGCCTTTATCAGTACCAACGTAACTACACATACACACACACACACACACACACACACACACACACACACACACACACACACACACACACACACACACACACACACACACACACACACTAGCAAACGATGTAGTGGAGTCAGGAACCATCCATAGCTTTAAGACGAGGTATGATAAAGCTCATGGAGCAAGGAGAGAAGAGACCCAGTAGCGGACAGTGAAGAGGCGGGGCCAGAAGCTGAGTCTCGACCCCTGCAACCACAATTAGGTGAGTACACACACACAAACACACACACACACACACTCCTGCAACCACAATTAGGTGAGTACACACACACACACACACACAGGGGCCAGGAGTTGTGAATCGACCCCTTCAACCACAATTAATGAGTACACACACACACACACACAAGAAAGTGCCAGAAATTACAAAGAAGAGGAATCAGAAGAAAGTGCCAGCAATCACAAGTGACAGAAATCACAAGGAAGTGCCAGAAATTACAGGGAAGTGTCAGAAATCACAAAGAAGTGCCAAAAATTACAAATGACAGAAATCACAAGTGACAGAAATTACAAGTGAAAGAAATCACAAGAAAGTGCCAACAATCACAAGTGCCAGAAATCACAAGAAAGTGTCAGAAGTCACAAGGAAGTGCCAGAAATTACAAGAAAGTGCCAGAAATCACAAAGAAGTGCCAGAAACTACAAGAAAGTGCCAGAAATCACAAGAAAGTGACAGGGGCCAGTAATCAGAGGAAGGTCAGAGGGCGCTACGAGGAAGCAGCCACTACCAAGTCAACACTGTATTTATTACTCTATCCAACGTTATTTCTTCTTTTCGTGAGAAAATCATTGGTAGATTTCCTGAAAAAAGATTATCTTTTTTTCTTATTTTTTCTTATGACTTTTAAAGACACGTTAATAAACATCTATATTTTATTTAGTAAAGTTTCCACTCAGGATTGAGCTTTATCAAGTTTCTTAATAAAGAGTTAATAAAACTCAAAGTTCTAATACTTCCACGCATCTTTTTCTTTAAACTTTCTCAAATGTTTTTAAAACGTGTGTGTGATGTCACCGTGGTTGTTCAATATATTTATAGATGGAGTTGTAAGGGAAGTGAATGCTCGGGTGTTGGCAAGAGGTGTGGGGTTAAAAGATAAAGAATCTAACACAAAGTGGGAGTTGTCACAGTTGCTTTTTGCTGATGACACTGTGCTTTTGAGGGATTCTGAAGAGACGTTGCAGAGGTTGGTAGATGAGTTTGGTAGGGTATGTAAAAGAAGAAAATTAAAAGTGAATATAGGAAAGAGTAAGGTGATGAGGATAACAAAAAAATTAGGTAACGGAAGATTGGATATCAGACTGCAGGGGGAGAGTATGGAGGAGGTGAATGTATACAGATATCTGGGAGTAGACGTGTCAGCAGATGGGTATATGAAAGATGAGGTAAATCATAGAATTGATGAGGGAAAAAGGTGAGTGGTGCACTGAGGAGTTTGTGGAGACAAAGAACATTATCCATGATAGCAAAGAGGGAAATGTATGAGAGTATAGCTATACCAACGCTCTTATATGGGTGTGAAGCATGGGTGGTGAATGTTGCAACAAGGAGAAGGCTGGAGGCAGTGGAGATGTCATGTCTGAGGGCAATGTGTGGTGTGAATATAATGCAGAGAATCCGTACTTTGGAGATTAGGAGGAGGTGCGGGATTACCAAAGCTATTATCCAGAGGGCTGAGGAGGGATTACTGAGATGGTTTGGACATGTAGAGAGGATGGATCAAAATAGAATGACTTCGAGAGTGTATAGATCTGTGGTGGAGGGAAGGCGGGGTAGGGGTCGGCCTAGGAAAGGTTGAAGGGAGGGGGTAAAAGAGGTTTTGTGTGCGAGGGGCTTGGACTTCCAGCAAGCGTGCGTAAACGTATTAGATAGAAACGAATGGAGACAAATGGTTTTTAGGACTTGACGTGCTGTTGGAGTGTGAACAAGGTAATATTTATGAAGGGATTCAGGGAATCCGGCATCCCGGACTTGATTCTTGGAGATGGGAAGTACAGTGCCTGCACTCTGAAGGAGGAGTGTTATTGTTACAGTTTTATAAGTGTAGTGTAAACGCGCCTCTGGCTAGACAGTGATGGAGGGAATGATGGTGAAAGTTTTTCTTTTTCGGGCCACCCTGCCTTGGTGGTAAACGGCTGATGTGTTAATATATATGTATATGTATATGTATATATATATATATATATATATATATATATATATATATATATATATATATATATATATATATATATATATATATATATATATATATATAGTCATATATATATATATATATATATCATATATCTATATATATATATATATATATATATATATATATATATATATATATATATATATAATATATATATATATATATATACTATATATATATGCAGAATGATAACCCACGTGGAGACAGAAACTCAGAAAATTAATTGATCTGTATATTTGGACCCCCTGCTGGAGTCCTCTTCAACATAAAGGAGGCCTGGTCTCAGACCGAGCCGCAGGGGCGTTGATCCCCGAAACCCTCTCCAGGTAAACTCCAGGTAAACATATGATGAGAACATCAGCAGGGGGTCGAAATATAGAGATTAATTAATATTCTGGGTTTGTGTCTTTAATTATTCACACACACACACACACACACACACACACACACACACACACACACACACACACACATACACACACACACACACATACACACACACACATACACACACACATACACACTTCTTCAGTCACAGAGTGGTCGGGAAGTGGAATAGTTTAGGAAGCGATGTAGTGGAGGCAGGCTCAATACATAGCTTTAAGAAGAGGTATGACAAAGCTCATGGCGCAGGGAGAGTGACCCAGTAGCGGCCAGTGAAGAGGCGGGGCCAGGAGCAATGACTCGACCCTGCAACCACAACAAGGTGAGTGAGTACACACACACACACCAAAGGCCCCACAAAACTGTGCACAAGTCTTTAAGACAGAGATCTTCAGTGCCTGAACCCCAACTGGAGGTTCTCTCAGCAGTATTCTGGTCCTGGCAACAGACTAACACAGCCGAGGTATGAGAGTAAAACAGTTGTCAGAGGGTATGAGGAGACCGTCCCATACCACTGGATTCCACAGTAATCACTGCCTGAGCGACGTTTAGCCTTGAATTGAAGGTCGCCCTGTGTGAGGTACCAACACTATCCGACGGCAGTGGGCCCAACTGCAGCGTGTCCGATACTAGCATGTCAGACAAGAGCGTATCCGTCACAAGCGTGTCCTACACAGGTGTGTCCTTCACAGGTGTGTCTGACACCAGCATGTGCGATAGCTGCAGGACCTGACGCGGCCGACACAGTCGTTGATAACACCATCTCTCTGCATCAGCGACGCCTTCACACATTCGCTGCTTGGCTTCACTGCAGCGAGTACTTGCAATCACCGTTGTGTTCCAGTGGTGCTCGCTGCCGTGAAATCAGGCACATGTGTCACAGTGTCAGGATATTTTATCAAGGATACGTGTGGCCACGAATGACTGAAGAAGCTTTTCGTGGCTTCACTCACAATATCCCAACACTGAGCGTGTGACTTCTGTCGCATCTCTCACACGTAACGCACAACCATGACAACAATTCCACACAAAAGCTTATGCCGTCAACAAATCTAGCAGCTTTTATTACCTGTTTTACTGCGAGTAAAGAAGTAAACACGCACGGATATTTTCTTTATTTTCATTAAAAATTAAAACAGGCACTGCACGTTCGCCTCAGACGCAGTTCAAATCCACTTTATTTTCTCAGCTGTTCTGTGTACACTTACCTCCAAAAAAAAATTACAGTATCATTAATACAATTACAAAATGTTTCGTTCATGAGTTTTAATTTCAGCACAGCTCTGTTTTTTCTCTTTGTAACATACGATGATACAATTATGAAATGGCAAATCGGAATAAAAAAAAACATATTTTTTTTGGTAGATAGACGTAGAATTTGTACACAGGAGGGAGAGAGAGAGAGAGAGAGAGAGAGGTGCTTGGCACTAGGGAACGAGTCTTACGAACGACCACGGGATAGTGCCAGTAGACTGGCAGTGGCACACAGGGACAACACGTGGAGCTCAGAGTCAAGTGCCAGAGGCAGTAGAGAGACACTATGCAGCCTGCTCAACATCAACAACTCTACTGACCGACTTCCCAGGCAGGCGGGCGGGCGTGCGGGCGGGCGGGCGTGCGGGCGGGCGTGCGGGCGGGCAGGCAGGCAAGCAGGCAGGCAACCAGGGGAGGCCAAGCGCGCGCGCGCACCCCCACCTCTCTATTCTCTCTTTCATTGACAATGTTCCTCGCCTCCGAAAGCCTGCACTTGGCTTAAGGTCCCACCTATGTACGCTCCTGTCTCTCAACCCGTGGGAATAAGCCACACTGTCTGGCTTGCGGGTGGTTAATGGGGCGTTTAAAACCTATCGACTACTTCCCTAAACTAGGGATTAAAGTGAACTCTGAGCATGTATACGTTGAGAGAAAGGCGTATCTGGGAGTGTATATCTTGTGTTAGACTTTGTTGGGTTGTCCTTGGTTAAGTCTCCATAATTATTCAACAGCGAATGTCTATAACTGCGTGTTGATGGTCTATAAGTGTGTATTGAGGGTCTATAAGTGTGTATTGATGGTCTATAACTGTGTGTTGATGGTCTATAACTGTGTTGATGTTTTATAACTGTGATGATTGTCTATAACTGTGTGCTGTTTATAACTGTGTGATGATGGTCTATAACTGTGTGCTGATGGTCTATAACTGCGTGCTGATGGTCTATAACTGTGTTGATGATCTATAACTGTGTGCTGATTACCTATAACTATGTGTTGGTCTATAACTGTGTGCTGATGGTCTAGTGTCAGTAGTGTGTCACTGATTACTTGTAATATACTAGCTCTGACGTCACAAGTCACGCTTATGTGAGCAGCACAGCACAAGGTACTGTGTAGCACAACACAGCACAAGGTACTGTGTAGCATACAACACAGCACAAGGTACTGTGTAATACAACACAGCACAAGGTACTGTGTACAACACAGACAAGGTACTGTGTACAACACAAGGTACTGAGTGTACAACAAGCACAAGGTACTGTGTAGCACAACACAGCACAAGGTACTGTGTAGCACAACACAGCACAAGGTACTGTGTAGTACAACACAGCACAAGGTACTGTGTAGTACAACACAGCACAAGGTACTGTAGTACAACACAGCACAAGGTACTGTGTAGCACAACAAGTACTGTGTTGACAACACGACAGGTACTGTGTAGCACAACACAGCACAAGGTACTGTGTAGTACAACATAGCACAAGGTACTGTGTAGCACAAGGTACTGTGTAGCACAACACAGCACAAGGTACTGTGTAGCACAACACAGCACAAGGTACTGTGTAGTACAACACAGCACAAGGTACTGTGTAATATAACATAGTATCAGGTACTGTGTAATACAACATAGTATCAGTTATATTACGAACCATTACTTTAAAAAATATTTAGTTGTCAGAGAGACGTCAATTTTTTTATAATAAAACAAAAAGAACAAAATTAATAAATGAGAAAAATACTGTAGTATTTTATTTCTTGCTCTTTGAAAATATTATGTAAAATTTTAAATAAAATTAAAACAATGGTAATAGCAGTAGAAATAATAGTAGTGGATGTGGAAAATAAAAGAGAACCAACAGATAAGTGCGTATGCGCCGGGGCCTAGAGGGGACGCATAGGCAGAGCGCGGGTAGGCATAGTCAAGTGGTCCTGGACATGGGTACCATGACGTAGGCGGCGGCTAATAATCGACTCGATTCGGTCGAAACCTTGATACTAGGTAGCACTTCGTAATATGAAGTGACGGGATTAATCTCAGTGTATAATGCGGGACGTTAAGTCCGGGAAACCATTGTAATAGAATGGTGGAAGGGGAAGAAAGTTTGATTGGTGGAGTTAAGGCGACGCGCGATGCCGCCATAATGGGTGTGAACAAGGAATGTTAGTTCCATCTTAACTCATCAACTTCCAACCTTAATGGATCGACAACTAACGAGTGCAAATTAGTGGGACATTAAACCGTCGTGTGAACTGAAGAGAAATTGTTGATTTTAATATCACGAGAGAGAATGAGTGCAGTGATACTCGGCATCATTCTCCTACCGGACTCCTTAATCGGGACAAACTAAGTGACACCATCATCCTGCCGGGAGAAGAATTGTGTACCGAGCAGAACATCGACACGAGGGGGGACAACCAGACAAAGGATGCGACTTCCAAACCCACAGATAAGTAACCTTTCTATTTATGACAAACTGATACTGGCCAGTTAGGTATGTTATAATAGTACAGGTATTGTGGGTACGTCAACGATCTCCAGTGACCATCGATAATATTGGGTAAATGATGGTCTTATCGTGTTGGTGTGTGTACTCTCTTCCCTCCTCTTTCTAATCAGTCCATTTACATATACAGTCCACAACTATTGCAGCATCGTACGTACTGGTGCGATCTACTGTAATTTATAATACTGGTCTAGGATAGATGTGTTAAAAGTGCGTGTGTTATCGAGGGAGTCGTTTGCTGTGACCAGGGACGACTTAGGTTTTCTCACACGCCTCGCGGGGGTAACTGCGGTAAATAATGTTGGCGGTCACCACCCATTGATATTATTTGTATGTAAGTGTTGGTGAAGCCCATACAGGTAGTCTCATAATTCCCCACAGTGTATATGCACCTAATCTCTTTTACACCAACATAAATTCTTTTGTGATAACGAAGTGTCCCAACAATTATCGTTTTCTTTCTGTTTGGTGAACCTGTATGAGAAAACGTTGATTATGTCTGCCAAACTATAGTAAAGAAGAAGAAGAAGAAGAAGAAGAAGAAGAAGAAGAAGAAGAAGAAGAAGAAGAAGAAGAAGAAGAAGAAATAAAACAACAACAACAAGAAAAAGAAGAAGAAGAAAAAGAAGAAGAAAAAGAAAAAGAAGAAGAAGAAGCAGAAGCAGAAGAAGAAGAAGAAGAAGAAGAAGAAGAAGAAGAAGAAGAAGAAGAAGAAGAAGAAGAAGAAGAAGAAGAAGAAGAAGAAGAAGAAGAAGAAGAAGAAGAAGAAGAAACAACAACAACAAGAAAAAGAAGAAGAAAAAGAAGAAGAAAAGAAAAAGAAAAAGAAGAAGAAGCAGAAGCAGAAGAAGAAGAAGAAGAAGAAGAAGAAGAAGAAGACTTTATTTGGATTATTAACTCAGATGGTTAATAACCCAAGATAACCCATTAAAGTTTTGGTGCCATCAGAGTGTCTTATTTCCAATGGGATCCTTTAATTCTCCCCCCTTCCCTAGGATGCTACCCACACCAGTCACCTAACACTGCTGGGTGATCAGATCCCCACAGCTGGGTGAACAGGGAGCAATTGGTGTAAGGAAACACTCAAAGTTTCCCCTCGTCCGGTGACTGAACCCAGGTCCCTCTGTTTACGAGCTGAGACTAATA
This sequence comes from Cherax destructor, assembly GCA_009830355.1. Taxonomy (NCBI): domain Eukaryota; kingdom Metazoa; phylum Arthropoda; class Malacostraca; order Decapoda; family Parastacidae; genus Cherax; species Cherax destructor. Next base: position 56,858 of record WNWK01007447.1, on the reverse strand, counting down.
CGTTGTGTGCTTTTTATGTGACCTAAGTAAGTAAGGTAAGTAGTATGTAAGTATGTAAGTAAGTATGTATCTAAGTGAATGAGTAAGTAACCTGGAGTTTACCTGAAGAAGGTTTCGGGGGTCAACGCCCCCGCGGCCCAGTCTGTGACCAGGCCTCATGGTGGATCAGGGCCTGATCAACCAGGCTGTTACTGTTGGTCCCTCGTAAACCGACGTACGAACCACAGCCTGGCTGGTCAGGCACCAACTTTAGGTGCCTGTCCAGTGCCTGCTTGAAGACAGCCAGGGGTCTATTGGTAATCGCCCTTATGTATGCTGGGAGGCAGTTGAACAGTCTTGGGCCCCTGACACTTATTGTGTTGTCTCTTATCGTGCTAGTGGCGCTCCTGCTTTTCACTGGGGGAATGTTGCATCGTCTGCCGAGTCTTTTGCTTTCATAGGGAGTGATTTTCGTGTGCAAGTTTGATACTAATCCCTCTAGGATTTTCCAAGTGTATATGATCATGTATCTTTCCCGCCTGCGTTCTAGGGATTACAGTTTGAGGAACTTCAAGCGTTCCCAGTAATTGAAGTGTTTTATCGCCGTTATGCGTGCCGTGAAGGTTCTCTGTACATTTTCTAGGTCAGCAATTTCACCTCCCTTGAAAAGTGCTGTTAGTACGCAGCAATATTACAGCCTAGACAGAACAAGCGACCTGAAGAGTGTCATCATGGGCTTGGCATCCCTGGTTTTGAAGGTTCTCATTATCCATCCTGTCATTTTTCTAGCAGATGCAATTGATACAATATTATGGTCTTTGAAGATGAGATCTTCTGACATGATCACTCCCAGGTCTTTTACATTAGTTTTTCGCTCTATTGTGTGGTTGGAATTTGTTTTATACTTCGATGTATTTTTTTTATTTCCTCACGTTTTCCATATCGGAGAAGTTGAAATTTCACATCATTGAACTTCATATTGTTTTCTGCAGCCCATTTAAAAATTTGGTTGATGTCCGCCTGGAGTCTTGCAGTGTCTTCAATGGTGGACACTGTCATGCAGATTCGGGTGTCATCTGCAAAGGAAGACACGGCACTGTGGCTTATATCCCTGTCTATGTCAGATATGAGGATGAGGAACAAGATGGGAGCGAGTACTGTGCCTTGTGGAACAGAGCTTTTCACCGTAGCCGCCTCAGACTTTACTCTATTTACTACTACTCTTTGTGTTCTATTTGTTAGGAAATTATAGATCTAGCTAACAACTTTTCCTGTTATTCCTTTATCACGCATTTTGTGTGCTATTACACCGTGGTCACACTTGTCAAATGTTTTTGCAAAGTCTGTGTATATTACATCTGCATTTTGTTTGTCTTCTAGAGCATCCAGGACCTTGTCATAGTGGTCCAGTAGTTGGGACAGACAGGAGCGACCTGTTTTAAACCCATGCTGCCTTGGGTTGTGTAACTGATGGGTATCTAGATGGGTGGCGATCTTGCTTCTTAGAACCCTTTCAAAGATTTTTATGACATGGGACGTTAGCGCTATCGGTCTGTAGTTCTTTGCTATTGCTTTACTGCCCTTTGTGGAGTGGGCCATGTCTGTTGTTTTTAGCAGCTGTGGACGACCCCTGTTTCCATGGTCCTCTCCATAGGATGTTAAAAGCACGTGATAGGGGCTTCTTGCAATTCTTGATGGACACGGAGTTCCATGAGTCTGGACCTAGGGCAGAGTGCATGGGCATGTCATTTATCGCCTTTTCGAAGTCATTTGGCATCAGGATAATATCAGATAGGTTTGTGTCTTCCAAATTCTGTGGCTCTCATAAAAAAATCATGTAGGTCTGGTTAGCGGCTTGCTAAAAACCGAGTCATATTAGGACTTGAGTAGCTCACTCATTTCCTTGCTGTCATCTGTGGATGTTGTTCTCGACTTTCATTAGGCATAAGAAAAGAAATACTTTGGGTTTCTTTCAATTTCATTTATAGCTTTTAGTTCTTCCCGCGTTTCTTGACTCCTGTATGATTCCTTTAGCTTTAGTTCGATGTTTGCTATTTCTCTGACCAGTATCTCCCTACGTATTGGAGATATATTGGCCTCTTTTAGCCGCTCTGTTATTCCTTGCCTTCGCCTGTATATGGAGCGCATTTCTCTTTCTAGTTTACATCTTCTCCTCCTAAAGGCATATGCCTTGAGCATACCTCGAGTGCCACAGAGTTAATCTGGTCTAAACATAGGTTGGGATCCATGTTGCTTAGGCTATCTTCCCAGTTTATATAATTTAGGACTTGGTTTACTTGGTCCCACTTTATGTTTATGTTACTGAAGTTTAATTTGGTGAAGGCTCCCTCGCGACTGATCACATTTTGTTGATCTGGGGCCCAGTGCATACATGTCTGAGCCTCTTTTATGTTGTGATCTGAGTATATTGTTTTTGATATGGTGACATTTCGTATCAGATCATCACTGTTAGTGAAGATGAAGTCCAGTGTATTCTCCAGTTTTACAGGCTCTATCATTTGTTGGTTTAATGTGAATTTGGTGCAGAGATTTAAAAGCTCGTGTGTGTGTGAGTTTTCATCTGAGCTGCTTCCTGGTGTTATCTCTGCTACAACATTATTTGCTATGTTCCTCCCTTTTAGGTGCCTTAGGTTGAAATCCCCCAGGAAGAAGATGTTGGGGGCAGGAGCTGAGTAATTAATTGGTTGACTGAGTGAATGAGTAAGTGAATGAGTAAGTAGTAATAAAGTTAGAATTACGGACAATATGTTAGATAAAATATCACATTAGTTGCACATGTGTTCTTTTACTTAACAAGTAATGTAAGTTTATTTAGGTAAAGTTATACATAAGTACAGTTATACATATTTAGGTGATGAAAATTATCATACATAATAAAGTATGTGCAGAACAAGCCACATGGGCATGGAAATCCTCGGCTCTAGATCTTTCTCACTCTCTTGCGTCGTCAGGAGCTATGCAATGTTGGAAGACAGTAACAAACAGGAGGGGAAATTCTCTGAGGCAAGGCAGAAGGTATCAGTGGCAACCTATTTGTCATGGGCTGCCACTGCTATCTTCTGCCTGGTGTGGGTCGCATTCTGGGGGCAAAATTAACCTAATTTGCCCGAAATGCTCTGCATAACTAGGGGCTTTCTATATAGCATGTCATTGGTGTCAGCTAAGCCTATATAAGTTGTATCATGTACGTGTAGAAATAAAGATTATTATTATTATTATTATTATTATTGTTATTATTATTATTATCATCATCATCATCCTGGCCTACATGTTCTCTAAGACCCGGATCTTGCAAGCTTGTTTTGGGTAAATTGTAAGCTCCTTTTCATCGTTTTTCGTCATGACAGAGTACCATGAACGAGAAGAATGATGTGCATGACAGTGAACGAGAGCTAGACATGGGATCTTGCTTGCCTGAGCAGGTAGGCACCACGTCTCAGCACAGTATTTACCAGTGAAGTTACAGAATAAGTGTCCGCCATATTGGCGGTCAAGCGAGTGCCAGTGATGCTGTGTTCGTTTATCGCTTCTCTTACACAATAATTTGTGGACAGGAATGATTATTTCCAGCCCTGGGGCCTGTACTTCCACAGTGGCACCTGTTTTGCAAGCACTGCACCGTGGCACCTGTCTTGCAACTGTATTGCACCTGTCTTGCACCTACCTTGTCATGTTGATCCATCAGTTAGTCAGGCAAGCACACGGGGGCTCATCCTTGGACACTCACCTGCAGCAACGGAACGCATATTGTAAACACCAATGAAAATATGTTGTGAAATTACATTACACAATTCACATTCTCTCTGCACAGTCCATTGTCATTTTCCGAAACCTTTGTGGTTGACGTTTTGCCCAACGTCAGCTATTCCACGTTTCCTATTTTCCTCCATTTTTACTATTAACGTAGCGAGCGTCTTCTACCGCGATAGAATGACCCAAAAACGAGGAAGAGCATCCACCATTATTCATGCAATCACTATCTTGCCAGCAGCTCTGACATCATAGTTCAGATGGCTCTCAGAATTGCAACATCCTCACCCCTCTTCCGTTTAGAATGCAGCTCATTCTGAAGGAGGGGTGAGGATATTGCAACACCTTGGAAAGGGAAGGGGGTCTTCATTTCCGAAACGTTTCGTCTACACGGTAGACTTCTTCAGTCGATTACAGAGGCTACTAAAATTCGACTGAAGAAGTCTACTGTGCAGGCGAAAGGTTTCAATAATAAAGATACCAAAAGTATTGCGCATGTATAATGTATATTATTATAATAATACGGATTTATTTTGGTTATTAGTAAGAAGCCTTGTCATTATTAGGACCTACATGGACAGTATGCAATACCGACAAGATAAAAATTAGACACATGTGCAGCATATGCTGCATATGTGTCTAATTTTAACATTAGGCAGCTTAGTTTCAAGATATAGTTATAGGTACTCCAGAAGGCAGAAGACACGAGAGTTCAGATCTAGATGTGATCAATCAGACTGTTCTTATTCCACAACACAGTTTATGTGCATCTCAAATGTTGTGAAAATAACATTTTGAATATATGGTTTTGTTTACATTTGGATTTAAATGTTTCCTGGTTCCACTCGGCCACCAGTTTGCCACACATATTACGGTCGATTTTTTGTATTTATTTTTTGGTTAAATATTTGTTTTTTTATAGATTTGTGGATTTAAACCTACCCAGATGTTGCACATGTGTCTAACACATGTGCAACATCTGGGTGTCTTTAACTGTAGACGTTTCTCCAACCAGTGGCTTTATCAATACAATAAAAGGCCATTATGTGAAGAATTGTGTCAGATTATGTCCTTCTATTGTATTGATAAAGCCACTGGTTGGCGAAACGTCTACAAATAAAGTTATCCATATGTTGCACATGTGTCTAATTCTTCATCTTGTCGATGTTGTCTACCATTTATGCACAAACCCGCCTTTACATGAGAAAGGTTGGATTAAAGACGAACCTGTCTAACATAGGCCAGTAAGCCTACTGCAGTACTCCTTATTTTTTTCTACACAGATCAATTTTACAGGCCAAGAGCTGTTATCCTACCTCAGCTCACATCAAAGCCCAGCCCTATCTATAGTATACTATCACCCCCCAGTGTATGCCCAGCTGGGTTCATATTTCGTGGCACTATGGTGCTGACAACTAGTGGCTTAGGCCTACCCAGCTCAGCCATGCTTACCCTGCCTCACTCAGGCAGCAAGGTATACTCCGTTACTCTCTCCTGGGCATGGCCCTCCTGGGCCAGGGCACTTAAACACATTGCCTGTGTACCAAGAACCCAAATAAAGTAACAAGCCTCCAAAGCCTTATTATTGATCCCCGGCTTGCACAGGACACAAATCAATTGTAATGCCAGGATGCCACCCACACCTACTTACTGCTAGGTGAACAGGGGAAGCAGGTGTAAGGAAACATGCCTAATGTTTCCACCCGGCCGTGGATCGAATCACGGACATTCAGTATGTAAGCTGAGTGCGCTACCAACCAAACCACGGGACACCTCTTATGCCTAATAAGATTTATAACTTTACTGGAAGAATTCGATAAGAAAAAGATTTTAGGAACTTCCATCAGAAGTTTGTGTCAGAAGCCCTATATTAACGCCAACAATTATAGCCGGACTTGAGTCCTGGAGGTGGGAAGTACAGTGCCTGCACTATATAGAAGTCCTGGAGGTGGAAAGTACAGTGCCTGCACTATATAGAAGTCCTGGTGGTGGGAAGTATAGTGCCTGCACTATATAGAAGGGGTTTAGGATATATACTGTTTAGAGTGACATCTAAGCTGTCGTATTTGTGCGCCTCTGACAAGACAGTGATAGTGTGAATGATGGTGAAAGTATTGCTTTTATGGGTCACCCTGTCTCGGTGGGAGACGGCCAGCGTGTTAAAAAAAAAATAGTGTAGTTTAGCTAGTCAAAATACATGACTATTTTTTTTTTAAATCTTAACAAATGTTTGGTGTCAATATTCGAATTTGTAACAGAAAATATTATCTGAAATTTTATTTTTCTCCGTCTCCTTTTTTTTCAAGTTGATTTCTAATAGGCTTATAGTGTTTTAATATTTTGTCTTCAATTTTAAATATCTTTTTGAATTAAATTATTTTTTTCATTACTGAGTATTACTCTGTTCGCAAAAATATCGCTAAACCCACACGGACCATTCAGAGCTTTTCTCTAAATGTTTTCTATTATATGTGTGTGTGTAGGTATGTATGTATGTACACCTCTCATTGTATATTCACTGAGGTAAACACACCTCTGGGTGTATATACAATGGGGTAAAATGGACATACACCTCTTGGTGGATATCCACTCAGCTTCAGATATATGAGTAAATGAGTTAGGATGACATGTTATCAGGTCTTTGTTCTTAGATAGAAAACTTCAGAAGTTTGTAATTACTGAGATGGGGCGGATGTAATGATTCATTTTCTCCGACACGAAACTCAGGACTTTACCAACATGTGGGAGAGAGAGAGAGAGAGAGAGAGAGAGAGAGAGAGAGAGAGAGAGAGAGAGAGAGAGAGAGAGAGAGAGAGAGAGAGAGAGAGAGAGAGATAGAGAGAGTTTTATGACCACCTGGGGTGACCACGGTATCAGGGGACTCGAGACTACAGGAAAACAGAGGGTAGCCGCAGGAGACTTCAGGAGATCAGAGGGTGACCAGAAGAGGATCACAGTAGAATACAGGGTGAGCAGAGGTAGACATTGAATACCAGAGTGTAGACACAAGAGACCACTGAAGACAAGAGGGTAGACATAAGAGACCACTGAAGACCAGAGGGTAGACACAAGAGACCACTGAAGACCAGAGGGTAGACACAAGAGACCACTGAAGACCAGAGGGTAGACACAAGAGACCACTGAAGACCAGAGGGTAGACACAAGAGACCACTGAAGACCAGAGGGTAGACACAAGAGACCACTGAAGACCAGAGTGTAGACACAAAAGACCGCTGAAGACCAGAGGGTAGACACAAGAGACCACGGAAGACCAGAGGGTAGACACAAGAGACCACTGAAGACCAGAGGGTAGCACAAAAGACCGTGAAGCCAAGGGAGACACAGAGACCGGAACCAGAGGACCACAGGAGACGGAGGTAGCACAGGAAACCTGAGACTTTGAAAGATCACTATAAGACCCGAGACACAGGATGGTGAAGCATCTAAGACCGACTCTACACAGAGTGAGCACAAGTGGCCACAGAGTGAGCACAAGAGGCCAGCCACATAGTGACCATATGAAGCCACAGGAGGCCAGAGAAGACCATATTTCTAGGTTTGTATAATTAGATCTATCTTTGAACCTTTTTGAATACATTGGTGTTGATATTAATGTTCCCACGTCTCAGTAAGGTACACATACACACAAACACACTTCCTGCAGAGAGCAGGAAGTGGGAGATGAATCACAGCAGCAGAGGCAAGATACAGAGATTAGAAGAGGAACTGAAAAATCTGAAACAGCCTAAAGTGCTAAAGAGCAATGTGGGCATGACATCAGAAACCGATACCTCAGTTACAAACAAGGGAACTGTAGGGAACGAAGAAGTGAAACTGTATGCAGAGGCCCCATCAGGCCATCGTGGAGCCCGAGAAAAAAAGAGGATCACATCAGCAACAATCGAGGGGACTGTAGAGAATGAAAGAGCTAAGCTATACGTAGAGGCCCTAACAGACCACAGCAGTGCCCAGGGAAAGCTGAGAAGGGAAAATGACAGACCACTGGGCCCAGGACAACAGACAGTGAAGAGATTTAAGAAAGGAAAGCTGCAATGGAGGCAACTAAATCGAATCAGGGGATATATAGGGATATGCAGTGGGAGAATGAAAGGGAGAGATCAGTCTTTGTTTATGGGCTCCAGGAGGTTGAAGGGAAAACTTACGAAGCAAGAAGACAAGGGGAGAAAAAAGCGATTGAAAGCATCATGAAAGCAATAGGAGATGACATGACCCAGCTGGCAAATTTTATGAGAATAGAGGGGCTTGCAAGAGGAAGAATCCGGCCAGTCAAAGTGATTTTTAAGGCAGAATCGGCTCAAAACAGGATCCTGCAGGAGAAAGCAAGACTAAAGGATATGTCGGCGTACTGGAGGGTGTATCTCGGCAAAACACGAGAAGAAAGGTAGAAACTGAAAAAGAGGGTACAAAGACGAAAGGAGGAAAGAGAGGCGAAAGCAGAGTTGACATGAAAACCCAGACTCAGAAGGAATATCAAATACAACTTCCCTTACAACCACCTATAGAAGCCCCCCAACCAGGACAACCCCAATGCAACCAAACATTCTATCCCAAAACACACACACACACACACACACACACACACATATATATATATATATATATATATGTCGTGCCGATTAGGTAAAACTTGCGATTTTGGCTTAAATAGCAACGCTCACCTTGCCATATAAGACAAGTGAAAATTTGTGTATGCAATAATTTCGCCAAAATCATTCTGAACATAACGAAAAAAATATATTTCATTGTGTTTGTTTATTATTAAATTAATGTTAACGTATCTAAAATATATTTAGTTGGGTTAGGCTAAATTAAATTGCGCTTGTTATAATAAGGTTAGGTAGGTTTTCAAAGTTTCTCTTGGTACAAAATTATAAATTCTTACATTAACATAAATGAAAAAAATATATCTTTAAACGTATAAGAGAAAATTTTAGAAAGGACTTAATTTTAGATGAGTTCTTGCTAATTGACCAGTTTTACCTAATCGGCACGACATATATATATATAGATGGCTCCAGTTCTTTGAGTCAAGAGCCCTTGACCAGCATCAAGGCACCCTCCCCCCCTCCTACCTTGAAGGATGCTTCAGATTATGATTATTATTATTCGGTACTTTAAAGTTATAATTTGTAGTTCGCATTCGAGCGAAAGAATATAATTAAATATAATAATTATAGCCTGGCGAAGGTGCGCCTGGCGAAGGTGCGCCTGGCGAAGGTGCGCCTGGCGAAGGTGCGCCTGGCGAAGGTGCGCCTGGCGAAGGTGCGCCTGGCGAACCATAATTATAAAACAGATTCTGGCATTTAGCATTGCTCTGTGTGCGTGTGTAGTCACCTGTTTGTGGTTGCATGGGTCGAGTCATAGCTCCTGGCCCTGCCTCTTCACTGATCGCTCTCTCCCTGCTCCTATATATATATATATATATATATATATATATATATATATATATATATATATATATATATATATATATATATATATATAGATTTAGTTGATAAATTAAGCACCTTGACTGATTTAAATGATTTCAATATGGTTAGTTTTGATGTTACTTCCTTGTTTACAAAAGTTTCAGTTGATGATTTACTAAGTTTCTTATCTGAAGAACTGGTTAATTATGATTTACCATTGCCAGTTCCTACTATCATTAAACTTATTAAACTTTGTATTGTTGATGCAAAATTTGTATTTAATGAGGAGTTTTACACTCAGAAGTTTGGTATGGCAATGGGGAATCCTCTTTCACCTGTTCTAAGTAACTTATATATGGAATTTTTCGAAACAAGATTGCTTAACACTATCCTTCCCAATAGAGCTAAGTGGTATAGATATGTTGATGATATTTTGTGCCTTATGCCTAAGAATGTAGACTTAAACCATTTCCTTGTTAAATTAAATACCTTAGCTCATTCTATAAATTTTACTGTTGAATTCGAAGTAAATAACTCATTGCCCTTCCTAGATGTGTTTATTATTAAGGGTAACATTGATTTTAAATTCAAAATTTACAGAAAATCTACAAATAATTGTTCCTATGTACACTATTACTCTTCACATCAAGATAGAGTTAAAGTGTCGGTTTTTTCTTCAATGTTTTTGAGAGCTTTACGTGTTTGTAGTCCAGAGTTCATAGATGAAGAAATCTCTAAAATTTATGAAATAGCTAATGATTTAAAATACCCAAGAAACATAATTGATAAATCTTTTAAAATAGCTAGGAATACTTTTTACAATCCAAAAAGGGACAACCAACCTTATTCAACCAAAAATATGTTGGTTCTCCCTTACCATGAAAACTTGGTTGATATGCCTTCCTTTCTTAAGAATTTTAATATAAAAGTTGTATTTAAAAATCTTGGTACAGTAAAAAGACTTTTGATAAAAAAATCCCCCCAAAATGCTGACGGATGTGTCTATAAGATTCCTTGTAAAATATGCGATAAAGTTTATTACGGTCAAACTGGTAAAAGTCTTGAACTAAGATTAAAACAACATAAATATAGCATTAGAACTGGACAAGATTCTAATGCTCTATTTATTCATGTGAGAGATTTTAACCATCCAATTGATTTTCAAAATGCTGAGAAGGTTGTATCAAGCAAGTCCATGGTTGAAAGGAATATAATAGAATCATGTTTCATAAAAAAGCACTTTTGAAAAGAATATGAATAATTCTATTGGTTTATATAAATTGGATTCACTTATAATTAATAAAATTTGGGAAGAATTTAATGATAAATTGGACTAATCTTAATTCTTGGGAAGAGTTTCAGGTCCTTTCTTATGTTCCTCTTCACAGAGTCGTGCGATGTTACGCTACTGTGAGGTGTAGTCTTTGTTAGTGTGATGTGACTGTGAGGTGCAGTCTTGCCCTTATATAAGCCTTCTTGTCATGTTTCCTTTTATAGTTCCTTGATAATGTGAGTAGTCACGAAAGCGCTTGGAATTCCTCTATTTTTTCATAGTGGTTGTCTTGCATATTTTGATATCACCTGTTTACTGTGATCTTTTTGCATATATATATATATAATGCAACATTATTACTCTCTCTTTTTTCTTCTCTTCTCTCTCTCTCTCTCTCTCTCTCTCTCTCTCTCTCTCTCTCTCTCTCTCTCTTCTCCTCTCTCTCTTCGGAACACTGCTCATATAGTTAATTTCAAGCAAACCTGAACCAAACTATAGCAACTTGAGGACGATTAGGCCTACTTAGCAGCTTAAACATAGGCTCTAAATTTCAACTTCGCAAACTATTGAACAAAAAAATGGATTCAGCTTTGATGGAGGATACGAGGAAGAGAGAGAGAGAGAGAAGAGAGAGAGAGAGAGAGAGAGAGAGAGAGAGAGAGAGAGAGAGAGAGAGAGAGAGAGAATTACAAGTTAGGGATGTTATAAATGGTGTTATAAAAGGTACTGCAATAACGAAAAGATGTTGATACACACAATTATCCACAATTCAGGACATTTAATAGAGGAAACATTACGCCACTAAATGGCTTCTCTAGTCCTAATACAGAGACATTTTACAAAGGGACTTGTACAGTAGCAGGACACAGGTGACAGGAAGAGTGATACCTGGGTGTCTCCTCACCCATGTAGATCTGTTTGTGACTTGATAAAGTCACTGTGTGGGCGAAACGTTGTCATTAAAGGATCGCATTATACTGTGATGGCAGTATTTAAACTGGGCAACATCCTGTTTGTAAGAGAAATGTGCAACAGTTAGGTATCTTTATTGTTGAAACGTGTCGCCTATACATTAAGGTTCTTCAGTCAAATACAGAGTCAACCTTGGAGAAAATAATATTTGAGGTGGTCAGTCCCTCAGCCTGGAGAAGACTGGAGAAGGTTGAGGGACTGACCACTTCGAATACTATTTTCTTCAAGGTTGATGGACTGATTACATCATCTTTACTTCGCCACTACTTCTGTTGACTCTGTATTTGACTGAAGAAATCCATTTTGTAGGCGAAACGTTTCAACAACAAAGATGATATCTAACTGTTGCACATGTGTCTTAATCATCAACTTGGTATTTTACAACATTTTCAACAAACATTCTGTTCGGCAAGAGTTGAAATATGTTGAAACTGCCAGACTTGTGTGGGAGTTGTTAGTAACGGCAGTTTAGTGACCGCCACAGACTGTCGTCTGCAGAGATCATTGACCTCAGTCCTCTTCGTATGGTGACCTGGGTCGTTCCTATCGTGGATACAGGCGTCACCTTAGTCATCTCGATTCCAAGTGTACTTGTGTTTATGGAAATTAAGTTCCTGTTGTCTAGCTGTTTCAGCCACAGGGTGTTATGTAAACTCCTGTGTTAATGATTGAGTCACTTTCATGTTTTTGCTCTAAATTCTTAATAGAATTAGAGGAGTTGGGAGCTATTTAAATGAGTGGAGTTTGTCGGAAACTTTAGTTGACATGTTGCTGACGGTAGCACTATACAAGTCTTGCTGAAGGTGTCGCACGCTTAAGTGCGAAATGTGCAGCTGGCTAAGACCCTGCGTCAGGTATGCACATTCGTATTCTAGGAATTGTAGACTGGAACTCTGAGAGCCCCAGGAAGAAGCCTCTTACTGCTGCTCTCAGTATTGTTGCCTTGGCGGGAGAAGAAACAAAATAAATAATTTTAGCAAGTAAGTTACAGGTAAACCTTGCAAAAGAGTCTGTTAACACTTGTGATAAAGAGCAGAGAGAGAACGGGAAGTTAAATGTTCTTGTCCTCTTTAAGAATGAACTTTACAGCAGGTGCCAGAGTGTTGGTGTCAAGGATATCTCACACCTCAAAGACTCTAAGGCATAATAACTAAAATGTGGTCTACGTACCACATGGAAGTGATAGAGCTGGGAAGGGCAGTTCGAATACGGTTAGACTTCGCAAATAGATTGGCTTGAATAGCGTTGAAGAGGCGAGCCAATAGCCATTCCAGAGAGGTAAATGGATTTCTCTTGGTACTAAAGCAGTTGTACTGTACTCACTCTGCAGTCAAGTCCACAAACTCTCTTGGTAAGGTATAGTGTTAAGTGGGTTAGTGGCTTGGTCAGCTGGTGCATCGTACATTGTTGGTGCGGACTTAGCTGTTCTTTGACAAGACTTTTTGGATCTGACTGACGTGTGCGTACGATACAACTGCTTAACTCTCATCAGGAATAAATATAACGCTACGGGCTAGCTGTGAGCTCACCTCTTAGTGGAGTCGAAGCTCCACTATGTATGAAGGACTCAGAGCAGAGTAGCATAAGCTTATGAACAAAAAATTGTGTACAGTGATCGTGGTATTTGAAAGAACCACTGATTCATTCTGTTCTTTAACACTGCCACCTACTTTGGCACCTGTCCCTAGTTCGGCACTAGGGGTCTACTTTGATCCTAGTGCATATTTTGACACCGGCGCCTTCTTTTGCACCAACAGCTGCTCTGGCCCTTTCTCGCTTTCACATTCTGCATAAAAGACGAGGCATGATGGGACCCCAACATTCTGTTGACCTAATAGTAAACTCACACTTACTACAAACGTTAATTAATAATAGACAGAGAATACGATTTTTGCGCAGCATATTATACCCTTACACACACACACACACACACACACACACACACACACACAGAGTGAAGAGGCGGGGCCAGGAGCTATGAATCGACCCCTGCAACCACAAATAGGTGAGTACACACACACACACACGGTATATGCTTGCTCTGGTAGCAGCTTTGTCGACACAGAAACTCACACAACGCAATATAAGCCTTTTAGTGCTGAGAGAGAAAAAGTAAAAAATATACTGAACAGAAAGTGAGTAAAGCAGTTTGAGGAGAGAGAGAGAGAGATAGAGAGAGAATAAAAAAGAAAGAGAGAGAGAGAAGAAGAGAGAGAGAGAGAGAAGAGAGAGAGAGAGAGAGAGAGAGAGAGAGAGAGACAACAGGGAGAAAATAAGATAGAAATATAATAAAGGAATAGGAAATATCAGGTAATGGTGTATGATTACAGTGAGATCCAGGTACCAGTGTGCTGGTGGTGACTGGTGTGAGTGACTGAGATCCAGGTACCAGTGTGCTGGTGGTGACTGGTGTGAGTGACTGAGATCCAGGTACCAGTGTGCTGGTGGTGACTGGTGTGAGTGACTGAGATCCAGGTACCAGTGTGCTGGTGGTGACTGTTGTGAGTGACTGAGATCCAGGTACCAGTGTGCTGGTGGTGACTGGTGTGAGTGACTAAGATCCAGGTACCAATGTGCTGGTGGTGACTCTGGTGTGAGCGACTGAGATCCAGGTATCAGTGTGCTGGTGGTGACTGGTGTGAGCGACTGAGATCCAGGTATCAGTGTGCTGGTGGTGACTGGTGTGAGTGACTGAGATCCAGATATCAGTGTGCTGGTGGTGACTGGTGTGAGTGACTGAGATCCAGGTACCAGTGTGCTGGTGGTGACTGGTGTGAGTGACTGAGATCCAGGTATCAGTGTGCTGGTGGTGACTGGTGTGAGTGACTAAGATCCAGGTACCAGTGTGCTGGTGGTGACTCTGGTGTGAGTGACTGAGATCCAGGTATCAGTGTGCTGGTGGTGACTGGTGTGAGTGACTGAGATCCAGGTATCAGTGTGCTGGTGGTGACTGGCGTGAGTGACTGAGAGGTGAAGGGTAGGACCAGGAAAGAAGAGAAATGCCATAGGTGAATCTAAGGCAAAAGTCATGAGTTTTCACCTTTCTGTTTGGAGGGGTAGGACGAGTTTCACGTTTCTGTGTGTAAGGAAGGAAAGATTTTACTTTTCTCTGTCTAAGGGAGAGAGAATTTTTCCTTTGTCTAAGGGAGAGAGAATTTTACCTTTCTGTGTATAAGGGAGGGAAGATTTTTACGTTAAGTGTCTAAGGGAAAAAAATGTATAAAATATCGACACAATGGAAAAATAAACACATAAGCAGTATAAATCTGTTTGTGACTCGATAAAGCCCACTGCGTGGGCGAAACGGTGTCAATAAAGGATCACATTATACTGCTTATGTGTTTATTTTTCCAAGTGTCTAAGGGGTTGTGAGGGAAGTTGTTTTTTAACATTGTGTATCTGTGTGGAGGAGAGGGAACAAGAGGTCATTAAATATCAAAGGACAAAGTTTAATAATACAACAATGATCAGGTGTTTACACCCCAAAGAGTAAAAGGTAGTGGAGCATACTCACCTGGACGGGAGTGTTGGGACTGCCTGGGTCTGGGAAGCCGTTTTGGTGAGCCCACCAGCGCTCTCACAGTGGGCGTCAGAGCATCTGAGTCGAGGTTACACCATTAATAACACTATTAAAAACATGCCAGAGTGATCATGACGGTGTATAGCTACTATCTAAACCAGCTGTTGTTAAACTAGTCTCCGCGGAAACCTAGGGGAAAGCTGTTGTATCTACAGAGCACTTCGACCATTAGACACATGTGGAACACTTGGGTGTGTTTATTGAGGAAACGTTTCGCCACACAGTGGCTTCATCAGTCCAATACAGAGAATAATGGTTGAAGATCAGGAGTTTGAGGTAATCACGACTGATTACCTCAAAACTCCTTCTGATCTTCAACCATTCTTCTTTGTATTGGACTGACGAAGCCACTGTGTGTCGAAACGTTTCCACAAGATACCCAAGTGTTGCACATGTGTCTAATTGATCAACTTGTCGGTTCTCTGAACCATTTATCAACACTCCCAACATGTATGTCACTCAATGCTCTTGCAAATAAAACAAATATACACATACACAAAACACACACACACGCAGTAAAAAAATAAGATAGGAGTTATAAATAATAAAAGATGTGAACGTTAATAAAACGCTCAACACAAATAAATATTATGATAGCAAGTTAAAATAATCAACACTAATGAAAAAATCCTTTAAATGATTAATCCCTTTTTCGGTATACCTCTCGATGTATGTACAGTGAGAAAGCACTTTAATCTCCATCAGGATAATAGTGTAGTCGATAGTCTACAAACTCCATTAACCATCTAAATGTACTTTTTTTTATATTTATCATTATATTTTTTCATTATATTGTTGTTGGAGATTAGCCGGTATATTTCGCCGGTCCGGGCCTTTTCTAAGTGGTGGCCCGACCTTGGATCCCTTTCTCGGGAGTGTCTGAGACTAATGTCTGCCATGGGAGGAGGTACAAGTACCTCCTCATCTTCTGGGACAAACTGTCCCCTAGGCCTAGCCCCATTCCCCGCCCTCACAGGGCTCGTAGGGAGAAGCGAGGCCCCTCTGGTCTGCCATCCCTGCCCCAGGGGAGCTCGTGGGAATGGCAGTCTTGTGTGCTGCAGGTGGAAGCAACCTCTGGCTATCTCCCCCGGTCCCCGCTTTCATTATACTACTTTCTTATATCATTTATGTTGCAACTCTTGATCAATTTTCAAGAATTATATTTTTTTAATAGAAAAAAGTAGGTTTAGGAAGATTGAAAACACTAGGCCTAAAGAGGCCTAAATAACTAATTTTTATATATTTTTCTGCACTTCAGAAAAAGGGTGGGGGAGGTGTCTTTCTGCCATATGAAGGGCTTTTGATCTGAGGAATTGGAGTTACACTTCTCTTCCTCTGACCAAACCTTATTACCTCCCATTCCCTTGTCTCTGCATGACCCTTCAGCTTAATAATAATAATAACAATAATAGTGTTACTAATAATAATAATAATAATAATAATAATAATAATAATAATTTAGAAACACAATAGTTATTGTTTCTTCAAACAAAATTCATTTTTTTGTAATATTAATGCGAGTCTCCCCTTCCTTGCCTTCCCCTCCTGCCTTCCCCTCCCCTGCCTTCCCCTCCCCTCCCTACCCCTTCCCTTTCTTCCCCTTCCACATAAACACATCGAGCTTTTTAATTATCTTTATCTATTTTTTGCTTTCTCACATTATTATAATAATAATAATAATAATAATAATAATAATAATAATAATAATAATAATAATAATAATAATAATAATAATAATAATAATAATAATAATACTCATTATATTAATATTTTTAATATTATTATTATTGTTATTGTGGAAGCGCTAAACCCCCAGTGGTCTAAGATCATAGGAGGGTATGTTCAACGTCTTGGATCAAGAGCCCGTTCCAAACATCAAGGAATCCCCCCATACGAGGTGTTTAAATGTAAATATTATTGCTCTATACATGTCATGAGTTAGGCAGGAAAACTGGGGCAGTGTAAGTAGATAGCATAGGTAGATAACATAAGTAGACTGTGTAGGTAGATAATGTAGGTAGACAGTGTAAGTAGATAGCGTAAGTAGATACTGTAGGTAGATAGTGTAAGTAGATAGTATAAGTAGATAGTGTAGGTAGATAGTGTAAGTAGATGGCGTAAGTAACAGTGTAGGTAGATAGTGTAGGTAGATAGTGTAAGTAGATAGTGTAAGTAGATGACGTAAGTAGATAGTGTAGGTAGATAGTGTAGGTAGATGGCGTAAGTAGTGTAGTGTAGGTAGACAATGTTGGTAGATAGTGTAGGTAAATATCGCAAGTAGATAGTATAGACAGTGTAGGTAGATAATGTAGGTAGACAGTGTAGGTAGATAACATTCTAACCCGACAAGTGATAACTCAAAAGACACGTTTTGCCCACTGTGAGCGAAACGTCGCAAAGCAACAGGGTGCTCCCTGCTGAAAGTGACTGTAGTAAATACAGTCTTTAGCTGATGGACGAAGTAAACTAATGACTTAAAGTTTAAACTGTATAATTTACACTGTATAATAATAGGCGAGTTTTGAGATAAACAAGTTTTTTGAGGGGAAAATTTTTATTTTTTTTTATTTTGTGTAAATTCTATATTAGCTGTTCGTTTTGTTGGGTTGGGTTGTGTTAGGTTACGTTACATTGGGTTAGGTTAGGTTGGGTTTAGTTTAGGTTCTATTTTGTGGTATTACCCAAAAAACATTCTCTTCCCACAGGCACAAAATATAATTGTGTCCTTTATACATGCCGCTTATTGCTGGAGAGTTAACATGATCACTCGTATTTTCGGAACCGCCGAATTAAAGGAAGACCGTGAATGCATTACCTTCGTGGAAGAGGAAGGAGGTGAGGAGGACGTTTCGCTCAGTTGACGCTGCATGTAATAAACTAGCAGTCAGTGGTATTTTAATCTCTAAACTAAGAATTACAGTAAACTTTAAGTGTATGTATAAACATACACACCATTCGGTGTATAAACACAGAGATATACATCACTCGGTGTATGACACAGAGATACACACAATTCAGAGTATAAACACAGAGATACACGCAATTCAGAGTATAAACACAGAGATACACGCAATTCAGAGTATAAACACAGAGATACACACAATTCAGAGTATAAACACAGAGATACACGCAATTCAGAGTATAAACACAGAGATACACGCAATTCAGAGTATATACACAGAGATACACGCAATTCAGAGTATATATACAGAGATACTTGACCAATGTCGTGTGAGGACGTGCTTTGTGAGCTCCCAGTTAAGGGCACCAATAATGTTTTCCTTGGAGCAGCTGCAGCAGGAGGTGAAGGAGGAGGAGTTAGAGGAAGCTAAGAGAGAGATACAGCGAATGAATGAAGAGAATAAGAGGATTTGTAGCAATCCTCTTGTGGAGAATTTTCTGGCCAAAGAAAATAGCTGCACGGAAGTGGTGACCAGCCGAACCGAAAAGGAGGACTGTCGACACCACTGGAAACCGGAGGGAAGGAAGAGGCCAAGATTGAGAATGGGGAAGATCTCGGAATCCGCTGTGGAATCCATCAATCTCTATATGCTGCCTGACGAATGTGGATCGACTACTGGGATCGACACGACGAAGTACACCAGAGAAGGTAAGAACGTTGTTCTTGTTAGGGAAAATCAGATTATGTTTCAGGATAGGGCTTTTTGTTTGAAGGGCAGGAGTAGGAGACAGAGGGTTGGCTTTCATGGGGTTAGGATAGATGCTATTGTTAGTCGTCTTGACTGTATTATGACTGTTAATGTTGGTAAGCGTAGAAGTGAGGATTTGATAAGCAGGTAAAGGTCAGCAATTAACATAATTTGGAAGAAGGGAGAGCGCCCTACCGAGGAGGGGAGTTGGAAATGAAGGGTTGTCCAGGGCAATTGGTGTTAATTGCTTGCTGAACAAACACTATAAGGAACCACGTCTACGACAGAAATGACATATATGTCAGTGATGGGGTTTATTTGTAGATAAATGGTTCAGAGAACCGACAAGTTGATAAATTAGACACATGTGTAACACTTGGGTATCTTCAATGAGAAAACGTTTCGCCACACAGTGGCTTCATCAGTCCTATACAAAGAAGAATGGTTCATTTACCTAGACTGGAGCTGTATCAACAGCAGTGGAGAATGCTGTCAGGGCTCCAGAAATAGTTAGTGGTATGGATTTTTGTGAGAGAAAAATGGATTGTGAAACTTCTGATTTAGGCGGCATTAATTCTAAGATTGAAATACTGATTTTAGAAATAACAGATAACAAGTTAAAATGGGAAAAGATGAATGTATCAGAAATAGTAGAAAGTCAAAGACTGAGTGAGGGAAATTACAGAAGAACAATTTCCTCAATATATTCTGTTCAAATAGTCGTTTATGCTAAGGGTATATATACCACAAATAGTCGTTTATGCTAAGGGTATACCACAAATAGTCGTTTATACACAAGGTTTATACCACAAACAGTCGTGCTAGAAATATTATGAACTTATTAAGATTTATTGCAGGTGCGGGAAGCTTTGATGTTTTTGCAATAACCGAGATGTGGTTTAATCTGAAGAGTCGGTACGTGAATGGAGCTGAAGTTGCTCCACGGTGACAGAAATAACAGGAAGGGGAGGGGAGGTTGGCGCTATATGTCCCAGGAAATTTGAATGAAGACTGGAGGAGCACACACACACACACACACACACACTACACACACACACACACACACACACAGTAGACAGGGACAGGATGTTCCAGAGAGGGAACACAGAAACAAGGGGACACAACTGGAAGCTGAAGACTCAGATGAGTCAAAGGGATGTTAGGAAGCATTTCTTCAGCCACAGAGTAGTCAGGAAGTGGAATAGTCTAGAGAAAGATATAGTGGAGGCAGGAACCATACATAGTTTTAAGACAAGGTATGATAAAGCTCATGGAGCAGGGAGAGCAGAGACCCAGTAGCGGACAGCGAAGAGGCGGGGCCAGGAGCTGAGTCTCGACCCCTGCAACCACAATTAGGTGAGTACAATTAGGTGAGTACACACACACACATACACACACACACACACATACACACACAGTTCCTCACAAGAGGTTAATGCAAAAGCTAAAGGATCAGGCACACGTAACAGGAAAGGCACTGCAATGGATCAGAGAATATCTGAGAGGGAGGCAACAACGAGTCATGGTACGTGACGAGGTGTCAGAGTGGGCACCTGTGACGAGTGGGGTTCCACAAGGGTCAGTTCTGGGACCGGTACTGTTTTTGGTATATGTGAATGACATAACGGAAGGGATAGACTCAGAAGTGTCCCTGTTTGCAGATGATGTGAAGTTAATGAGAAGAATTAAATCAGTCGAGGATCAGACAGGACTACAAAGAGACCTGGACAGGCTACAAGCCTGGTCCAGTAACTGGCTCCTTGAATTTAACCCTGCCAAATGTAAAGTCATGAAGATCGGGGAAGGGCAAAGAAGACCGCAGACAGAGTATAGTCTAGGTGGCCAAATACTGCAAACCTCACTCAAGGAAAAAGATCTTGGGGTGAGTATAATACCGAGCACATCTCCTGAGGCACAAATTAATCAGATAACTGCTGCAGCATATGGGCGGCTGGCAAACCTAAGAATAGCGTTCCAATACCTCACTAAGGAATCGTTCAAGACTCTGTACACCATATACGTCAGACCCATACTGGAGTATGCAGCACCAGTTTGGAACCCACACCTGGTCAAGCACGTCAAGAAACTAGAGAAAGTGCAAAGGTTTGCAACAAGACTAGTCCCAGAGCTAAGGGGATTGTCCTACGAAGAAAGGTTAAGGGAAATCGGCCTGACGACACTAGAGGACAGGAGGGTTAGGGGAGACATGATAACGACATATAAAATACTGCGAGGAATAGATAAGGTGGACAGAGACAAGATGTTCCAGAGAGGGGACACAGAAACAAGGGGTCACAATTGGAAATTGAAGATTCCTATGAGTCAAAGAGATGTTAGGAAGTATTTCTTCAGTCATAGAGTTGTCAGGAAGTGGAATAGCCTAGAAAGTGACGTAGTTGCGGCAGGAACCATACATAGTTTTAAGACGAGGTTTGATAAAGCTCATGGAGCAGGGAGAGAGAGGACCTAGTAGCAATCAGTGAAGAGGCGGGGCCAGGAGCTATGAATCGACCCCTGCAACCACAAATAGGTCAATACAAATAGGTGAGTACACACACACGGTCTGTCTTGGTAGGATTTGTAGAAGGATGCAAAAAGTTGGTTTTAGGTGTGATGTATCGACCCTCGAAATTAAATAATAAATAAGGCCCATTAGCAACAAGTGTTACTAATGTGTCTTATTTATCAACCTGTCAATATCGTATAGCATCAATAATAAGACATTCCGAACTTACATAGGGACCAAGGGAAACTTGTGGGAGGAAATTGTCAAGGCATCGAGGCACGATAACAGTACTTAAGAACATAAGAACATAAGAATGGAGGAACACTGCAGAAGGCCTACTGGCCCATACAAGGCAAGTCCTTATCAAAACCACCACTACCTAAGAATTTACTCCTGTACTCACGACACTAATCAAACCCAGCCCTCCCACTCATATATTTGTCCAATCTCTTTTAAAGCCACCCAAGGTCTAGCCTCTATCACCCTACTCGGAAGATTGTTCCACGCATCTACAACTCTGTTCGAAAACCAGTACTTGCCTATGTCCTTTCTAAATATAAATTTATCCAATTTAAATCCGTTATTTCTCGTTCTTACTTGGTTCGATATCCTCAGTATTTTATTAATATCTCCTTTGTTTATGCCCATCATCCACTTGTACACCTCGATGATATCTCCCCTCATTCTACGTCTCTCCAGAGAGTGGAGATTCAATGCTCTAAGTCTATCTTCATCGGAGATTTCTTATACTGTAAATCATTTTAGTCATTCTTCTTTGTATGTTCTCCAATGAATCTATATCCATCCTGTAGTAAGGAGACCAAAACTGAGCTGCATAATCCAAATGAGGTCTCACTAGTGATGTATAGAGTTGTAAAATAACTTTTGGACTTCTGTTGCTTATACTTCTTGAAATAAATCCTAGTAATCTGTTAGCCTTATTGCGCACACTTAGGCACTGTTGTCTTGGCTTTAGATTTCTGCTTACTATGACTCCCAAGTCTTTTCACATTCTGTATGATCAAGCTCAACTTCACCTAGTTTATAAATTCGAGGGATATTTTCATTACCAACGACTAGCACCTTACACTTGTCCACATTGAACTTCATCTGCCACTTTTCAGACCAAGACATTAATTTATCCAAATCCTCCTGGAGTTCATTGGTATCCTCCTCAGAATGAATTATACGGCCTATTTTTGTATCATCAGCAAATTTACTCATGTCACTTGCAATTCCTTCATCAAGGTCATTTATGTAAATTATGAACAACAATGGGCCCAAAACTGATCCTTGTGGAACGCCACTGGTGACAAATCCCCATTCAGATTTGACCCCATTAATGGAAACTCTCTGCTTTCTATTGGTAAGCCATGCCTCTATCCATGCTAGAACTTTACCTCCTATACCATGAGCTGCCACCTTTCTTAAGAGTCTCTTGTGAGGTACTCTATCGAAGGCCTTACTGAAATCCAAGTAAACTATATCATATTCTTTATCACTGTCTACTGCCTCAAATGTTTTATTGAAAAACGTCAGTAAATTTGTCAGGCAGGAACGACCTCTCGTAAACCCATGCTGAGATTCATTAATCAAATTATGTTCTTCAAGGTGACTTCTGATAATATCAGCTATAATTGATTCTAATAATTTGCCTACTATAGACGTGAGGCTTATTGGACGGTAATTTGATGGACTGGACTTATCCCCTGATTTGAATATAGGAACTACATTAGCTATCTTCCACATCTCTGGCACAACACCAGTTAAGATGGACGTGTTAAACACATTCGTTAATGGCTGACTAAGTTCCATCTTGCATTTTTTAAGTACCCTGGAAAACAACTCCCCTACTTCTAGGGGACTTGAACTTTAGTCAAATTGACTGGAATTCTTTGACTGGGTGATCAAGGTCTGTTGTTTATAAACGCTTTGTGACAACCAGCGAGGATAAAAATAACCTGTTGGAGTTGGTTCTGGCTAACAAGGAGACCCTTATGTTGAGGTGGTCACTCCCTCAGACTGCTACCTCTGTATGTGACTGAAGAAGCCTACTGTGTAGGCGAAACGTTTCAACAATAAATATACCCAACAGTTGCACAAGTGTCTTAATCATCAAGGAAACCCTTATTAATAATCTGGAATCACAAATCCATTACATTAAACATTAGTAAGATATGGTAGGTAAAAGTACCAATGTGCAACTATTGCAGCATTTTATTGTGGCAACGTTTCGCTCTCCAGGAGCTTTGTTAAGCCGTTACAAAAACACAGTGACAGTGGGTATATATAGGTATTAGAGACACAAAGCGTAATATAATAGTTGTAGGTAGAAGTACTAGTACTATGTAATAATATTGGTAGAATTACCGACAATATGTTAAGTGAAAGGACACAAATGCAACTAATGTGACATTTTATTGTGGCAACGTTTCGCTCTCCAGGAGCTTTTTCAAGCGTGGCTTGAAAAAGCTCCTGGAGAGCGAAACGTTGCCACAATAAAATGTCACATTAGTTGCATTTGTGTCCTTTTACTAGTACTAGTAGTAGTAGTTGTAGTACTTGTAGTAGTTGTAAGATAATGAGATAGTTGATACCGACAAATTTATTTAAAAAGACACGTGAACAAACACTAGGACATATTTATATGTATGTCCTAATGTTTGTTCAAGTCTTAGATTTTTATAATGGGCGAAATAATACTTATCATGTTGATAAACAAGAGACATTTACAACACTTGGGTATCTTTATGGCCTATACGTTTCGCCTGCACAGCTGGATTCATCCGTCGAAGTAGTGTAATGTAAATGCGTTAGAAAACTGATAAGTAGAGGTAGTGTTGACGTGAACAGTCTGTCACCCTCGGTGTGAGGTGGTCAGTCCCTCAGGTCTAAAGCAAAGACAAGCGGAAGGACCTCATACACTGGAGGCCACTGTGTGGGCGAAACGTTGTCAATAAAGGACTGTATTATACTGCATTCGTGTCTGCTTTTTCATTTTCTAGGTATTTTATACCATTTATCTCTCTCAGTGGTGAAAGTTTTCTCTACTGGCAGTGTTGTATCGCAGAAATACCAATCTGGGTATCTTTAATGTTGACGTTTCACCTTCCAGTGGCTTTATCAATACACATTCTAGGACATAACTTGAAGACAGTAGAACTATATACAAAAGATGAGGTGATCAGTCCCTCA
>WNWK01007447.1:0-30000 GCA_009830355.1 Cherax destructor | reverse complement strand
TGCTGGCCCCTCCTGTTCGCTGGTCGTTACTAGGTTCACTCTCTCCCTGCTCCAAAGCTTTATCGTACCTCTTCTTGAAGCTATGTATGGATCCTGTCTCCACTACATCACTCCAGATTGTTCCACTTCCTGAACAACTCTATGAATGAAGAAATACTTCCTACCATCTCTGTGACTCATCTGAGTCTTCAACTTCCAGTTGTGACCGCATGAGTGAGTGTGAGTGTGAGTGTGAGTGTGTGTGTGTGTGTGTGTGTGTGTGTGTGTGTGTGTGTGTGTGTGTACTCACCTTACGGCAGTGGAATTAGTGGGATTTGTTGTTGGTGGTGGTGTGTACTCACCTAGTTGTGGTAGCAGGGGTCGATTCATAGCTCCTGGCCCCGCCTCTTCACTGGCCGTTACTGGGTTACTCTCCCTGCGCCATGAGCTTTATCATACCTCTTCTTAAAGCTATGTATGGAGCCTGCCTCCACTACATCACTTCCTAAACTATTCCACTTCCCGACAACTCTGTGACTGAAGAAATACTTCCTAACATCTCTGTGATTCATCTGAGTGTTCAACTTCCAACTGTGTCCCCTTGTTGCTGTGTCCCATCTCTGGAACATTATGTCTTTGTCGTGTGTGTGTACAAATACCCATGTTTATGTGCTCCATTTCTGTCGTAAAACTGTCAAAAAAACGAGTTACAGATCAGTACTAATCTTTATCAGTAACAAAACCGCAGCGCTTTATGAATCAATATCTATAGTTTGTTAGTCATTGAGGTTTCAATCCTATCGACTACACTAAGGCCATTAAGGCTGCACGTAACCTCTTCACCACCAGTCAAAAATACTTCAATCCCTAAATTAGGGATTGAAGTAAACTCTTAGCGTATATACTCTGAGATATACACTTTCTTGGTGTATATATCCTGCAAACCTTTAGTCTGTTTCGAAAGGAGATGCATCACTTATATATATATATATATATATATATATATATATATATATATATATAAATATTGATTGATTGATTGAAGATATTGTTATGTATTTAGGAAAGTGTGGGTGGCCCACCAAGACTGCTGGAGTGGGCGATCCACCCACCAAGATGGCTGGGGTGGGTAGCCCACTCACGAAGACAATTGGGGTGGATAACCCACCCACCAAGACTGCTGGGGTGGGTGGCCCACCCACCAAGACTGCTGGGGTGGTGGCCCACCCAGGCTGCTGGGTGATACATGCTTCCTTATATTTCACGGTCCAAAGCAATAATGGTTTTTCTTTCCTCTTTCCTCTCTCCTTCCTTTCCTTTCCTCTCTTTTCCTTCCTGCCTTCCTTCTCCACTTTCTCCCTTGCTTCCTTCCTTTCCAATTACTTTCTTCCTTTTCCACTTTATCCTTTCTGCTTAATTCTTTTATTATCTTTTCTCTCCTCTCTCTCTTTCCCTTACATCCTGCCTCTCTTCCTCTCTCCTTTTCCTTCCCCTCTATCCCCTCACTGTAACAGCCTCCTCCGTTCTCCCCTCACATCTTCCCCTTTCTACCTTCCCTTCTCTGACTCCCTTTCTTCCTGCCAATTCATTACCCTATATCCCTCTACCATTCTGTCTCTCCCTTCCTTCACTCTCTCTCTCTCTCTACCAACCTTACTGTCAAACAATAGACGGTAAGAACAAGTCGAGACAGTGCTGGCATCTCTTCGAGACAAGTTCCAAGCACTCAAGAACTGGAAAGTACGACCCCCTCACTCTCAAGAACTGGAAAGTACGACCCCCTCACTCTCTTTACGCCTGAATACACTAAAGAAGTTCTTCCTAGTTTGGTTGCCTGCGAAGGGAATTCCGGATATGCAAAAGTAGCCTCGCGATCACTATTACCCAGCTGTTTTCACGTGAGCAGATCTACCCAGGACAGATATGGGCGCAACTCTGCTGGAGTGAAGATGTTAAGGATTAGCTCAAACCTCAGAACACAGTGGGTGAAGTTAGAAACTAGTGGATGGGTTACTGGAATACCTAAATGTGCAACATTTTGGAATCTTTATTGAGGAAACATTTCGCCAGCCAGTGGGTTCTTCAGTCCAATAAAGAGAAGAACGGTGAAATATGAAGAGGAGAAGGAGGTAATCAATCTCCATTACATCACATACCTAAAAGTCTCTGGGATAGCTTGGATGCATTCAGAACCACACAGAAGCGTTCTGGACAAATCTGGAACCTATGGAACAGTTAATGTGTTTATGAAACAAACCAAAGCAGTTCTGGAAGGCCATTTGAAAAGTTTGGGTGTATTCAGAAACCACATGACTTTTCTGGATAAGCTCGAAACCCATTCAGAAAGGTTTGAATGCATTCAGAGACCACAGGAGAAGATCCGGGAGTGTCCAAACTCCTTCTAGAATTTTAAGCTTATGGGAAGAAATGAAGAAAAAGAGTGAATAAGCCTGATAACAGGCATGAACATACAAGGTATTATGAACCAGCCTGGGAGAGCCAAGTGGCTGGCTGGCTGTCTGGTAAGTCTAGATATGGAGGCGTTGGATTTTCTCCTTTTAACAAAACTATACAACCGTTGTGTGCTGCTACACTTGTCTGTATGATTACGTAGCCGGAACTCTCAATGTGTTGTTACGCTGATCTGTATAACTGTTACGTAGTGGGAACACGAGCAGCGTTACTGCTGCGTTATTCTCTATGATAGTTACTTTGTGGGAGCACCAGCACTGGGGTGCTCCAAAATAATAATAACTAACTTTAGCAACCACACGTCAGAGGTCATTTATATGACACCCTTCCCTCACCCTGAAGGGTTCTTGATCCAGTTAACTGGATCTAACCCTTTCCTTAGATAAAACCTAGTCCTCACATTCCCCAGGCGCTGTCTGACCCCTACCATAGGAGAGTAGCAATCTCCTGCCCTGAGAGGTGTTGTTTCTCTCCCTGCCAGCCCTCTGAGAGTGCCGGGTCCAGGCATGTGGAAATCGTGGAGGGAATCCTCGTGAAGACTGGAATTGCAGTAGGAATTGCGACGGGAATTGCAGCTGATATGACGGCCAGGATATTTGAAACGAAACGAGGGAAGGAATCTAGAATAAAGAGGGAGGGAAGAGAGGGAGGGGGTGCTTGCAGTCATGCTGGAACAGCAAGGTTCCTGGAATGGTATGACTACTCTGGGGGAGGAATGTTTCCAGTCACACTGGAACAGCAAGGTTCCTGGAATGGTAAGACTACTCTGGGGAGGAATGTTTCCAGTCACACTGGAACAGCAAGGTTCCTGGAATGGTAAGACTACTCTGGACTCTACCATCGATAATATTGGAGAATTCTGAAAACATCATAAGTACCTCTGCAGTGCTGGTATTACACGGACCCCCATAAATATAGAACCATGAGCCGATGAAGAATCATGAAATTACTCTAGCCTCCCTCTCACAAGAATCAGGAGCAGTTAAAGGTCTCTCTCTCCATGAATCACACAAGCTCTCTCTCTCTCTCCCAGTGCACAAGCTCCTGGACCCAGAAACCACCTCCTCCTCCTCCTGAACCGCTAAAGCGCATGAAGCCAGTCCTTCAGGCACCTCATCAGTGCAGTCACTTTAATTTCCAGCACAAGCAACGTAACATTGCTCCTGGACCCCGCAATGCCTGGATATCCCAGGCATGACTCACGAAATCGTAATGACACGAATGCAAACAAACCATACCACGGGTGGGGTTCGAACCCGCGGTCAGAGAGTCTCAGAACTCCAGACTGTCGCGTAAGCCACTGGGCCAGCTGGTTACAATAAGATTCATCCAACTAGGTATATTTCTACACCATAGGAATTGCGACGGGAATTGCAGCTGATATGACGGCCAGGATATTTGAAACGAAACGAGGGAAGGAATCTAGAATAAGAGAGGGAGGGAAGAGAGGGAGGGGGTGCTTGCAGTCATGCTGGAACAGTAATGTTCCTGGAATGGTATGACTACTCTGGGGGAGGAATGTTTCAGTCACACTGGAACAGCACTGTGTCCACAAATGCAAGTTTTTACAGACGAATCTCCCGCCAGCGGGAGAGAGAGAGAGTGATTGCGGGAGGTCGCTAACAAGCAGTAACGAGGTAATCATAGCTCCCAGGTCACACCATGGCTCCCAGGTCACACCATGGATCTTAGGTCACACCACGGCTCCCAGGTCACACCAAATCAATCAGATCAGGTCACACCAGGTCAAGTCACACAGGGGTCGCACTGTGTCACTCCAGGTCACACTGTGTCACTCCAGGTCACACTGGGTCACACTAGGTGAGGTCACACTGGGTCACACTAGGTGAGGTCACACTGGGTCATACCAGGTCACACTAATACACACTAACGTTACTTAAAAAACTTTTGTCCAAACTATCGAAAACTGGTTTTGCAATGATGCCATTTGTGGTTCTTTTATTAAACTGTTTCTTACCAGAGTAGAAGAGAGAGAGAGAGAGAGAGAGAGAGAGAGAGAAGAGAGAGAGAGAGAGAGATATCACATGGAACTTGCATCAACACACCGATACACACACTTATAACACACACACACACATACACATACACACACACACACACACACACACACACACACACACACATAAACAGTGAAAGACGTCAACAACGCGGTTCTTGTCGTGTACATCAATGAGCTTTCCCCTTGACCATCCACTTCAGGTTTCAAAATCACTCAAGCCAACACATGTAAGGTACAGGAAACCTACACTAACTTTCCTGGGTTATCGTAGGTTGAATCTACAGGATGGTACTGTTGAGTGTCTATCTACGTGCGCTGTGTACATACTTGTACATACTTGTACTGAGACGAAGTTTCACTACGTGTAGAGCTTTATCAAGCTTGAGAAAGCTCTACAGAGAGAAAGTTTTGTCTTAGTTTTAAAGCTTATTGTATACAACGTTCGTCTCTTTGCCAGAGTCGGTGGTCAGCTGTTGTTGACCGAGTTTGTAATTGTCTGGGCTATTATTTGTAAGATTTCGTGAGTGAAGCAACTTAGTCATTTGTACCCAGTCCCAGTACACCAGAGAACCAGTACACCAGAGAACCAGTACACCAGAGAACCAGTAAACCAGAGCACCAGTACACCAGATAACCAGTATACCAGAGAACGAGTACACCAGAGAACCAGTACACCAGAGCACCAGTACACCAGAGAACCAGTACACCAGAGAACCAGTACACCAGAGAACCAGTACACCAGAGAACCAGTACACCAGAGCACCAGCACACCAGATAACCAGTACACCAGAGAACCAGTACACCAGAGCACCAGTACACCAGAGAACCAGTACACCAGAGAACCAGTACACCAGAGAACCAGTACACCAGAGAACCAGTACACCAGAGCACCAGCACACCAGATAACCAGTACACCAGAGAACCAGTACACCAGAGAACCAGTACACCAGAGCACCAGTACACCAGAGAACCAGTACACCAGAGAACCAGTACACCAGAGCACCAGTACACAAGAGAACAAGTACACCAGAGCACCAGTACACCAGAGAACTAGTACACCAGAGCACCAGTACACAAGTGCACCAGTACACCAGATAACCAGTACACCAGAGAACCAGTACACCAGAGCACCAGTACACCAGAGAACCAGTACACCAGAGAACCAGTACACCAGAGAACCAGTACACCAGAGAACCAGTACGCCAGAGCACCAGTACACCAGAGAACCAGTGCACTAGAGCACCAGTACACCAGAGCACCAGTACACCAGAGCACCAGTTCACCAGTTCACCAGTGCATCAGTACACCAGAGCACCAGTACACCAGAGCACCAGTACACCAGAGAACCAGTACACCAGAGCACCAGTACACCAGAGAACCAGTACACCAGAACACCAGTACACCAGAGCACCAGTTCACCAGTGCATCAGTACTCCAGAGCACCAGTACATCAGAGAACCAGTACACCAGAGCAC
The DNA here is from genome assembly GCA_009830355.1 of Cherax destructor. NCBI lineage: Eukaryota > Metazoa > Arthropoda > Malacostraca > Decapoda > Parastacidae > Cherax > Cherax destructor. Next base: position 24,054 of record WNWK01007447.1, on the reverse strand, counting down.
CAGTACACCAGAGAACCAGTACACCAGAGCACCAGTACACCAGAGAACCAGTACACTAGAGCACCAGTACACCAGACCACCAGTACACCAGACCACCAGTACACCAGAGCACCAGTACACCAGAGCACCAGTACACCAGAGAACCAGTACACCAGAACACCAGTACACCAGAGCACCAGTTCACCAGTGCATCAGTACTCCAGAGCACCAGTACATCAGAGAACCAGTACCCAGAGCACCAGTACACCAGAGAACCAGTACACCAGAGCACCAGTACACCAGAGAACCAGTACACTAGAGCACCAGTACACCAGACCACCAGTACACCAGAGCACCAGTTCACCAGTTCACCAGTGCATCAGTACACCAGAGCACCAGTACACCAGAGCACCAGTAACCAGAGAACCAGTACACCAGAGCACCAGTACACCAGAGAACCAGTACACCAGAACACCAGTACACCAGAGCACCAGTTCACCAGTGCATCAGTACTCCAGAGCACCAGTACATCAGAGAACCAGTACACCAGAGCACCAGTACACCAGAGAACCAGTACACCAGAGCACCAGTACACCAGAGAAACAGTACACTAGAGCACCAGTACACCAGACCACCAGTACACCAGAGCACCAGTACACCAGAGCACCAGTACACCAGAGCACCAGTACACCAGAGAACCAGTACACCAGAACACCAGTACACCAGAGCACCAGTTCACCAGTGCATCAGTACTCCAGAGCACCAGTACATCAGAGAACCAGTACACCAGAGCACCAGTACACCAGAGAACCAGTACACCAGAGCACCAGTACACCAGAGAACCAGTACACTAGAGCACCAGTCACCAGACCACCAGTACACCAGAGCACCAGTACACCAGAGCACCAGTACACCAGAGCACCAGTACACCAGAGAACCAGTACACTAGAGCACCAGTACACCAGAGCACCAGTACACCAGAGAACCAGTACACTAGAGCACCAGTACACCAGAGCACCAGTACACCAGAGAACCAGTACACTAGAGCACCAGTACACCAGAGCACCAGTACACCAGAGCACCAGTACACCAGAGAACCAGTACACTAGAGCACCAGTACACCAGAGCACCAGTACACCAGAGCACCAGTACACCAGAGCACCAGTACACCAGAGAACCAGTACACTAGAGCACCAGTACACCAGAGCACCAGTACACCAGAGAACCAGTACACTAGAGCACCAGTACACCAGAGCACCAGTTCACCAGTGCATCAGTACTCCAGAGCACCAGTACACCAGTGGTTGATTACTGACACCCAGCACCAGTACATGTACACCAGTAGTGACTTAATCCCTGACGCTCAGGCTACCCAGGAGAAACGTTCGTATTTCCTGACTGATAAACCACCACCACATTACCTTATTTAATATTATGATATCTAGTGATAACTTGCTCAGTAAACATTTGAGCGCAGGGTTCCTCTCACGTTCCTTACACTGAAGCTGTGTATGGCTTTTGAGACTATCACCATTGTAAGTTTATGGCTTGTTTTGAGATGGTCATCATTCTAAGTTCAATTCACACGTCTCTCTTCCTCTCTAATTATGTACATCAGTTTCAGTGTAAGTCATGTCAGAGTCTTCCATCTTACTTCATAAGTGAAATTATTACATAAACATACACTTTTTCTGAATATTTATGAATTTAAAATACTGACATGACACTCACGGAAGCCTAGGACAACACAACTCTTGGCTAAGGCACGCAACACTCTTCTCAAACATGCAACACCCGCCTAACATACGCAATATATTAAGTGTTGCTGACTGGCATATGTTTAAGACATTCTTAATACAAGGTTTGGAAAAATCAGTTTGTATTCTGACGAGAGTATCAGCCAGTGATGCCTTTATCAAGTCTCACAAAATCGCAATAATACGATCGTTTTACGTGTTTTGATTTTTTTACCAGTTCATTACTTAATAATCCTATTTCACTATTTATTCCCTCTTTCTCCTTCTCTTCGTTTTTATCAGTCCTATGGAAAACAATGCTTGCTCAACGAAGGTCAACACTGCAAAACTAGTCCTCAGGACAACGTCTCTTTTTTCACAGACTGATTTAAAGAAATTCGTCGATGTACGCTGTCTAGATTAGGATAGTCTGTCTTTGGTTAGGTTAGATTGTCGCTTATTAGAGGAGATTAATCAGTTTAAATCCACCACAACTATAACTAAACGCAATATTGCATTAAGGCTAGAGACACTTTCAAGGTTCGAACATAAAACTGAACCCCCACCAAACAGAGAGTAGAGTAGACTGAGAAATGATAGGGGAGGCAGAGTAACATAATGGTGGGGAAGAGGGAGTTCTTACAGTGGATGGGGAGGAGGTGGAGGAGAGAGGGGCGTTCCTTAATGAGGCTGGTGTGGGTAGCACGTTAGTACAGGAAATGGGAGGGGGAGTGGATGGGGTGAGAGGACCAAGGGAGGTTACTAAGGGATGGGGATGGTGGTTTACAGCGAAGTGGAGCAAATGTGGAGGTTGAGAGTGTACATGTGTGGTGAACAAATCTGGGTAAGGAGGATATAGACGAGTGAAAAAAAGTGTGAATATATTAAGATGAAAGGCATATAACACATGTTGATGAATAAGACACATGTTGATGAATAAGACACATGCTGATGAATAAGACACATGTTGATGAATAAGACACATGTCGATGAATAAGACACTTGTCGATTACTTGTCGATGAATAAGGCACTTGTCGATGAATAAGACACTTGTCGATGAATAAGACACTTGTCGATGAATAAGACACTTGATGATGAATATGACACTTGATGAATAAGACACATGTTGGTGAATATGATACACGTTGATGAATAAGACACATGTTGATGAATAAGACACTTGTCGATGAATAAGACACTTGTCGATGAATATGACACACGTTGATGAATAAGACACTTTCGATGAATAAGACACTTGTCGATGAATAAAACACTTGTCGATGAATAAGACACTTGTCGATGAATAAGACACTTGTCGATGAATATGACACACGTTGATGAATAAGACACATGTTGATGAATAAGACACTTGTCGATGAATAAGACACTTGATGATGAATAAGACACTTGATGATGAATATGACACTTGATGAATAAGACACATGTTGATGAATAAGACACTTGTCGATGAATAAGACACTTGACGATGAATATGACACGTTGATGAATAAGACATATGTTGATGAATAAGACACTTGTCGATGAATAAGACACATGATGATGAATATGACACTTGATGAATAAGACACATGTTGATGAATAAGACACTTGTCGATGAATATGACACACGTTGATGAATAAGACACATGATGAATATGACACACGTTGATGAATAAGACACATGTTGATCAATAAGACGCATGGTGAATAAGACACATGATGAATAAGACACAAGTTGATCAATAAGACATATGTTGATAAAAAGGAATATGTACAGCACCTGGGTATCTCTACTGAGAAACGTTTCGCGGACCAAGAGCTTTATCAACCATAGAATAGAGTAGATGCAGCAGTGGGCCCCGCCCACCTGTGACCACATCTACCACTGCTGCATCACTCCAGTGGGCCCAGCCCATCTGTGACCACATCTTCCACTGCTGTATCCCTCCATTCCTTCACTGAAAAAAAACAGGTGAGCGAAACGTCTCCAAGTTAAAAACACCCATGTGCTGCACGGTGTGGGGATACTGAGGGAAGGAAGTCCCACTCCATTACCTTTACAAAGTCACCCCATCCTCCCACCATCACCCCACAAGTACACAATATTCTCACACCCCACAATATCCCCAAGGGATGATAAATAAGGGAAAGAGAAAGGGATGATAAATAGGGAGAAAAGGGGATGGTAAATAAGGGAAAGAGAGAGGGAATGATAAATAAGGGAAAGAGAAAGGGATGGTAAATAAGGGAAGAGAAAGGGGATGGTAAATAATGGAAGAGAAAGTGGATGGTAAATAAGGGAAGAGAAAGGGATGGTAAATAAGGAAAGAAAAAGGGGATGGTAAATAAGGGAAAGAGAAAGGGGATGGTAAATAATGGAAAGAGAAAGTGGATGGTAAATAAGGGAAAGAGAAAGGGGATGGTAAATAAGGGAAAGAGAAAGTGGATGGTAAATAAGGGAAAGAGAAAGGGGATGGTAAATAAGGGGAAATAACATTGTTACTCTTCATAGAAATCTTTTCAGTGAAGAATCTGAACGAGTTTTTTTTAGTGTTTTATGTCAGTATACAAACACTGGATCATATAAATCCCAGAATAATAACATTGGGCCACAAATTCAAGCCAATACACATTATGCCACATAATTCCCAGTAAACTTAAATCGTGTTTCATAAATCCCAGTTAACATTAGGTTATATAAATCCCAGTTAATCAACATCAGGTCGCATAAATCCCTGTTAACTAACATCAATTTACATAAATTCCAGTTAACTAACATCAGCTTAAGTTAGGTGAAGGTTTGTCAGGAAACAGGACATGTTACCTGACGCGGGTCTTAGACTCGTGATGACCCACAGCTGGAGCTTTTGGTCATCTGACCGAGGCCTTCCGCTGGCTTACCCCTCCACCCCTTTAAAAATTATGGTTATGTTTATAATCATTTTTTATTATTAAACCAACATTTGTGGTGTGGAAGGTCTCCCACTAACACTTGTGGTGTGGGAGGTCTCCCACTAACACTTGTGGTGTGGGAGGTCTCCCACTAACACTTGTGGTGTGGGAGGTCTCCCACTAACACTTGTGGTGTGGGAGATCTCCCACTAACACTTACCACGGTCTTCCTTCCATCGTCTCTGTCTGTCATCAAACATATTGAGGCTTCTAGTCCGGTGGAGGCTTTGTTTATGTTCCTGTTTCTCCATCCTTTCTTCCTCTTTAACCTTCTTATATTTAATCTCCTCTCCTCTCTATCTCTCTTTCCTTTTCCTCCAGTTTAGTTGGTTCTCGAGGCCACACCTCGACCTTCACACTTCGGAAATTAAAAACACGCAGGACCGTAAGATAAACTCGCTTAGACTTCAGCCTCACAAGGTCACAAACGAGACACAGGATCATACACGGTAACTCAAGGTCACGAGGTCACTCGAGGCCACAGTGAAGTCATCTGTAGGTTCTAAAACCTCACAGTAAGAGTTAACGATGGTTCTTCATCAGGTTGTGAGACCTAAAATGCTAAATACGGTATTCTTCCACTGCACTTTGCGTACCTGATCCAAACACTTGAACACTTAAGTCTCTTCGCTGATATGAGAGGAATTCGACGCTCTTTGCGACGAGAGAGCTGGTATTAATCTGCATGTAGATAAATGGTTCAGAGACCGATAAGTTGATAACTTTCACACCTGTGCAACACTTTGGTAATCCTTATTGAATAAACTTTTCGCCACACAGTGACTTCATCAGTCCTATACAAAGAAAAATGGTGAAGATCAGAAGGAGTTTGAGGTAATCAGTCCCTCAGCCTGGAGTCGAAGTAATCAGTCCATCAATCTTTTCAGGATTGATGGACTGATTACTTCGACTCCAGGCTGATTGATTACATCAAACTCCTTCTGATCTTCAACATTTTTCTTTGTATAGGACTGATGAAGCCACCGTGTGGCGAAACGTTTCCTCAGTTAAGATACCCATGTGCTCCACAGGTGTCTAATTTATCATAAATCTTGATATAAGTGGCGTCAGCTACGAGGGAAAGAGGCGTGTGGTGAATGTTGAACGAGGTTCGTGTAGTCCTCTCCAGATGAGATGGAGAGATGGTGTGGAGGTTGTGGGAGGGACGAAGGCAATGATGGAAGGGAGGGAGGGGAAAGGTGGTACCGCACACCTTTTTCACACAGGTGTTCTCACACCTGAACACACTCATGAACATTCCTGGTTGAAGAATTTCAGCTGCACTCCAACTCTGAGCTAAGAGACCAACGTAATGTACTGTACCATCCCTGTTTGATACTAGCCTCGCTGGTGGTGGTATTTTGAAAGACCCTGGTCAATGTCACAGACAAAAAAAACCCTCACCTCCAATATGAACAATGAACCTAAAAACGCTATATTTGCTGAAGAGATTCTCAGTGAGAGACCTAAATATGCAGTTCCCAATTAATATTTCAATTTTGTCTTGGTTCTTCATCTGGGACGGGTATAATGTCGTATGTGAGGTGATATCTCAGCCTAAAGCCTTCTGCTGTGAATTTTTTACAGGTCTTGATAATTTGAGAAATCACGAATGCACTTGAAATTCATATTTTCACATTATATATATATATATATATATATATATATATATATATATATATATATATATATATATATATATATATATATATATCGTGATGCCAATTAATTATTATAGCCACAGGTGCTAGCTAGTACTGAGTAGGGTGCCAGGGTGCCATTAGTGCCAGAAATGTGGATGGGAAGGGAAGGGAGGAAAGTCATAATTTAAAAGATGATTAATGTGAAGGAGCCAAAGAACCCACTAATGATATGTAACTTAGGTGTTATTGCTACTGTTCCAGCTGTTTTACCTTCTGCTGCCCTTATTGTTGTTCCTGCTGCTGCTGCTACTGTTGATGCAGCTCATTTTTTGTTGTTGTTACTGTTACAGTAAGGCTGCAGCTCCTTATCATACTGCTGGTACTGCTGGTACTGCTGTTACTACTGCTGTTGCTTGTACCTTGCGGAGACGCTCCCAACCACCGCTCCGGAACTTCCTATAACCGCTTCAGAAAACTCTATCACTGCTTCGAAAAATCCTACTCCAGCTAGAGAACCTCCTACTACCGCTACGAAACCTCCTACTACAGCTAGAAACCTCCTACTCCAGCTAGAGAACCTCCTGCTACCTCTACGAAACCTCCTTCTGCAGCTAGATAACCTCCTGCTACCTCTACAAATCCTCCTACTCCAGCTAGAGAACCTCATACCGCTACAGACCTTCCTCTACTATCACTACCGGCTACACTTCAGCACACCAGATACAGAGTCCACAACATGTGTTACGTATAGCCTGCAAGAGTCAGGGAACCCAGGGCTCAGGAAGACCCGGAGCCCAGGGCTCAGGAAGACCCGGAGCCCAGAGCTCAGGAAGACCCGGAGCCCAGGGCTCAGGAAGACCCGGAGCCTGACACGAGAATCCCATCCACAAGAAGCACATTATCCAGCCCGTCCTCTCACGAACACAAACGAAAGTTTGGCTTACAACGAATTAGGTTACGACGGTTATTCGTATAGACCCTCTTCTGCAGTATATATTATAAATTTTTATATATATATATATATATATATATATATATATATATATATATATATATATATATATATATATATATATATTAAGAACATAAGAAGAAGGAACACTGCAGCAGGCCTACTGGCCCATGAGGCAGGTCCAAATCTCCAACGGCTTAAGCCCCGACCCAGCCAGGTCAGGTTACATTCACTTAAGGAGGGAACACTGCATCTGACCTAGCACAGGCTAGTCAGGACCAACTCACACCCAACCGCACCCACTCATATAATTGTCTAGTTGACCACCTGGTCAGCCGACCACCTGGTAAGGTCACTTCCACTTAAGGAATTAGTACAGCTACTGACCTGGTAATACAAGCTAGTCAGGTCCAAATTCACACCCATCCACACCCACCCATGTATTTATCTAACCTATTTTAAAACTACACAACGTCTTAGCATCTATGACGGTACTCGGGAGTTTGTTCCACTCATCCACAACTCTATTACCAAACCAGTGCTTTCCTATATCCTTCCTGAATCTGAACTTTTCCAACTTGAAACCATTGCTGCGAGTCCTGTCTTGGCTGGATATTTTCTATAAGCTATACTATAAACTATTGTATAAATACTACATTACGACTTCGTATGCAATAGCTTGACTTGAAACAACATTTTAATGGAGAAACTTACAATACTAGTGATAAATAGCTGATAATATTACAATATATACAGTGTATATATTGTAATATTATCGGCTGTATGATGTGTAAGCGATGTATCATGCAGGTTCAGAGGTTCAGTACACAAATAACCAGCACATAGGTGAATGAAGCAGATGAGTTTTAGGTTCGACTTAGAACATTGACTAGTCACACTAACACACGAAGATGAGGGAGCCAGTATTGTTCCATTCACGGTACTGTGCGCTTTTGTTCTTCTGTGCAGGTTCATGTTGTTTGGAATGTATAACAGCGTCGATGTTTCAGGAGAAAAAACTTCATGAAACGAGTTAATGACAGAACGATGTGTGGTGAGGACGAATAATCGTAGGTATAGTAGATTGTTTCAGGACGAATTATCGTAGCTACAGTAGATTGTTTCAGGTTCCACTAGGGGTATTGTTCGAACCAATGGCGAGACTTGTGTTTCGGATTCAGTCTTACCTCCCCGACACACCATTCCTAACCACCTCCCCGACATAATTCCGACCTCCCCCTCCCCCAAACGAACAAATCATACCCCTCCCTTTCCTTCAAGTAAACATTACCTTGATACTTAATCAACAGGTGACTCAAGCATAATTTGTAGCAGTCTTTCCTCACCTTTAATTATGAAATCAAGGCTCTCTTGTATACTTTTTTTTTTTTTTTTTTGCTAAATACCCCCCAAAAAATATTGTTATTATTATTGTCATTATTATAGGGAAATGCTAACCCGTACATACAGACACAGACACAAACATACAGACACACAGACAAACATACAGGTACATAGACAAACATACAGACACACAGTCAAACACACTATTACAGACACACAAACAGACACGCAGACAAACATACAGACACACATACAAACACACATACACAGACACACAAACACTCAGATATACACAAACATAAAGACACACAAACACACAGTCATACACATAAACACAGACAAACATACAGACACACAAACACACAGATATACACAGACAAACATACAGACACACAGACAGGTCGATGACAAGACACTCTGGCAGGGTCGAGGGATAACATGCAATGTTATTGATTTTTTCATCGGCGAATTAACTTAGTTATTAAACACTGATTTTGTGCGAGAGGAGGGAAGAGGAGGAAGAAGGAAACTAAAAAGAAAGAGAAGGAAGAAAGAATAGAAAGAAGAAGGAAAAGAAAGTAGAAAAGGGATAAGGAAGAGAAGAAAGGAGAGAAAGAAGATAAAGAGAAGGAAGAAAGGAGAGAAAGAAGAAGGGAAAGAAAGGAGAGGAAGAGAAGGAAGAAGAAAGAAGAGTACGAAGACAGAAGAAAAGGTAGAAAGAATGAAAGGAAGAAGGAAGACAAAGAAGAAAAGAAAGAAGGAAAAGAATTAAGAAGAGAAGAAGGAAGAAGAAGAAAGAAGGAAAAGAATGAAGGAAGAGGAAGAGAACGAAGAAGGAAGCAATTAAAGAAGAAGAAGAAGGAAGAGAAAATAAGGATTAGTAGAAACATGAATACTAAAAATATGAAAATAAGAAGAAAAAGAATTGAATAATAAGTGGCAGGACAAAGAGAAGGAGGAAGTGGAAAGAGAAGAAAATGAAACAAAGCAGAAGAGATGATGAGGGAGAATAGGGAAGATAAGATTAAATAAGATAGGGGAGAAAGAGGGAAAAGAAGAAAGAGGAAAGAAGAGAGGAAATAAGATAGGATAAAGAGGGACAGAGATACACGCTATCTTCACATTACCATGAACACGATTTTTGAGAGAGAGAGAGAGAGAGAGAGAGAGAGAGAGAGAGAGAGAGATGATAAATTTAGAGAATTAAACAAATCGAGAGGCATTAAACTAGTAAGCTTAAATTATCTAAGCTCAAAACTACTGTTCTAAACATAGTTAAACTTTCAAGCAAACTATAGCTTTAAAACTACTCTAAGCTTTAAATACTCTAGCTTCTAAAACTCACTCTAAGCTTCTAAAACTTACTCTAAGCTTCTAAAACTCACTCTAAGCTTCTAAAACTTACTCTAAGCTTCTAAAACTCACTCTAAGCTTCTAAAACTCACTCTAAGCTTCTAAAACTCACTCTAAGCTTCTAAAACTCACTCTAAGCTTCTAAAGCTCACATCAAGCTTCTAAAACTCACTCAAGCTTCTAATATTCACTCAAGCTTCTAAAATTCACTCAAGCTTCTAAAATTCACTCAAGCTTCTAAAATTCACCCAAGCTTCTAAAACAGCCAGCTTTAAAATAGTTACCTTTTGAAATGGCTTTCAAATTAATCAGCTTGTAAAATGATAAGCTTAAATTTACAAAGGCTTTTGAAATAGTCAGCTTTGAAAATGGCTTTTAAAATAGTCAGCTTTGCAGAGAGTTTTATCAAGTCGCTTTTCGCTCAGTGTAGATCCTCATGTCAAACATTAGGGAGAGTGGTGGGGAGAGTGGTGGGGAGAGTGGTGGGGAGAGTGGTGGGGAGAGTGGTGGGGAGAGTGATAGGGAGAGGTTGGGGAGAGGGTGGGGAGAGTGGTGGGGAGAGTGGTGGGGAGAGTGGTGGGGAGGTGGTGGGGAGAGTGGTGGGGAGAGTGGTGGGGAGAGTGATAGGGAGAGTGTTGGGAGAGAGGTGGGGAGAGTGGTGGGGAGAGTGGTGGGGAGAGTGGTGGGGAGAGTGGTGGGGAGAGAAGTGGGAGAGGTGGGAGAGTGGTGGGGAGAGGATGGAGAGAGGTTGGGGAGATAATGGGGAGAGAGGTGGGAGAGTGATGGGGAGAGAGGTGGGGGAAAGAGGGGGGAGAGTGGTGGAGAGAGTGGTGGGGAGAGTGGTGGGGAGAGTGATGGGAGAGAGTTGGGGAGAGTAATGGGGAGAATAATGGGGAGGAGGTGGGGAGAGTGATGGGGAGAGGGTGGGGAAAGAGGTGGGGAGAGGTGGGGAGAGTGGTGGAGAGAGTGGTGGAGAGAGTGGTGGGGAGAGTGGTGGGGAGGTGGTGGGGAGAATGGTGGGGAGAGTGGTGGGAAGTGTTGTGGGGAGAGTGGTTGGAAGAGTGGTGGGGAGAGTGGTGGGAAGAGAGGTGGTAAGAGTTGTGGGGAGAGTGATGGGGAGAGTGGTGGGGAGAGTGGTGGGGAGAGTGGTGGGGAAAGTGCTGAATAGAGGAATGGAGAGTGGAGAGGTGGGGAGGAGTATGAAATGCGAGGAAGAGTGAGGAGAGAGTAGTGGAGAGAGTAGTGGAGAGATGTATAGAGAGATGGAGAGGAGAATAAAGAGAGAAACTAGAGCTTTCAAGCGAAGAGAGACAACTAAGTACAAAAAGTTTTTATAATATATCAGGGTTATATTACGTTATATCAGGGCTATAATATGTAAGGGTTATAATATATCAGGGTTATAATACATCGGGGTTATAATATATCTGTTACAATATATCTGCGTTATAATATATATATGGATTATAATATATCAGAGTTGTAATATATTAGTTATATCAGTGTAACTCTACTACTCCTGTCTAGGCAGATGAGGTCAAGATAGTACAGCAGGAAGCTATGTATTACCTATGTAGTTACCTATTTAAGATATGTGACGTTTTCTAGCCTGGAATATTAGAGGATATTGTGTTCCTGCGTTGTGTGACTTTGTTAAATAAATACTTACTACCACCAGTTCGACCCTCGTTGTCTTCCTCACATCCTCCCTCATTCTCTCTCTCTATCTCCCTCATTCTCTCTCTCTATCTCCATCATTCACAGTTCGTGTTTCCACTGATCAGAGAATTTCTGAGATGATGGAATTAAAATTTGACCTCTGGCAGAAAGTTATCTAGTAGATGCTACTCTTTCCTTCTCCTCTTCCTCTTTATCTCCTTTTCTTTTCTCCACTTCTCCCTATACCCTCCACTCTCTTCCTCCTCCTCTTCCTCTTCTCCCTCCTCCTCCTCGCCTTCTTCTTCCTCCTTCTTCTCCTCATCGTCTTCCTCTTAATCCTTCTCATCTTCTTCCTCTTAATCCTTCTCGTCTTCTTCCTCTTCCTCCTCCTCTTCCCTCTCCTCGTTTTCTTCCTCATTCTCGTCTGCTTCCTCTTCCTCCTCCTCGTCTTCTTCATCCTCTTCCTCGTCTTCTTCCTCCTCTTCCTCTTCTTTTTCCTCCTCCTCGTCTTCTTCCTCCTCGTCTTCCTCCTCCTCTTCCTCTTCTTCCTCCTCCTCTACCTCTTCTTCCTCCTCCTCTACCTCTTCTTCCTCCTCTTCTTCCTCCCCTCCATCACCCACTATAAAGATCTTCCATGTCATTTGACTGCTCAGTTTCCTTCACTCACTAATTGACTTAATTACTCACCAGTGGACGTCAACCAGCGACTCACTCGCATCAACCACTTAATTACCCATCCACCCCATCTACCATCTAACCCCCCCCATCTTCAGTTATCCATCAGTAAACCCATTCTCGTTAACAAGATTCCCATTCATTTCAACAATTCGCTCCCATTAATTCACCCATCAATTCACCCATTAACTCAACTCATTAATTCACCCAATAATATACCTATTATTTCGCCCATAAATTCACCCATAAATTCACCCATTGACTCACTTCATATTAATCATCCATTAATTCACTCTATTAACTATTAATCCATAAATTCACCAATTCAATTACACTCATTAATTCACTCATTAACTCATCCATTAATTCATCATTAATTCACTCATTAATTCATCAATTATATTATCCCTTAATTCATCCATTAATTCACCCATTAATTCACCCATTAATTAACCAATTAATTCATCCATTAATTCACTCATTAATTCACCCATCATCTTATCCATTAATTCATTCATTCACTCACCCATTAATTCATCCATTAACTCACCCATTAACCTAAAATTAACACTCCAGTACCTCCAACCTTTCAAAAGCCTAATTATATTCACGGGGAAGAGCTAAAACCGTGAGAGGTAAGCAGGTTTGATCCGAGGAAGAGGACATACAACACTGGCAGTCTGGGGTCATAGGTCAGGCTTGCTCGCTGACTACTTGGTCAAGCAGGCTGTTATTGCTGCTGCTAGCAGCTCACAGGTTAAACCCTCCCCTCCCCTCACCTTCCCCTTAGTTTTCCCCTCACCTTCCCTCTCCCCCCCTCCCTCACCACCTGGCTACAGCTGGCTGCTCTCAAGAACACGTCAAGATGCCTCGCACTCCGGCATTCTTCGTCAATGGTATTCTTGGAATTGCTGTCTCACTTCAAAGAGAGAGAGAGAGTTTATAAAGGTTTGTTAGACAATTTAATAGTTTTAATCTTTAAATAGTAATAATATGTAAGGAGAAGGTGTGGAGTTACTAAAAGTATTTGTCAGAGGGCTGAAGAGGGGTTGTTGAGATGGTTTGGTCATTTAGAGAGAATGGATCAAAGTAGAATGACTTGGAGAGCGTATAAATCTGTAGGGGAAGGAAGGCGGGGTAGGGGTCGTCCTAGAAAAGGTTGGAGGGAAGTGGTAAAGGAGGTTTTGTGGGCGAGGGGTTTGGACTTCCAGCAAGCATGTGTGAGCGTGTTAGATAGGAGTGAATGGAAACGAATGGTTTTTGGGACCTGACGATCTGTTGGAGTGTGAGCAGGGTAACATTGTGTGAAGGGATTCAGGAAACCAGTTAATTGATTTAATTGGACAATGCCTGCACTTTAAAGGAGGGGTCTGAGATAGTGACAGCTGGGAGGGACTTTTCTCAGCTGTCGTATCTGAGCTCCTCTGCAAAGACAGTGATTATGTATGAGTGTGGTGAAAGTGTTGAATGATGATGAAAGTATTTTCTTTTGGGGATTTTCTTCTTTTGGGTCACCCTGCCTCGGTGGGAGACGGCCGACTTGTTGAAAAAAAAATGTAATGAATATATGTGGTTATGACTACAGGTTTGCCTTGACTCTCTCTCTCTCTCTCTCTCTCTCTCTCTCTCTCTCTCTCCTCTCTCCCTCCTCCCCTCTCTCCCCTCTCTCTCTCTCTCTCTCTCCTCTCTCTCTCCTCTCTCTCTCTCTCTTCTCTCTCTCTCTCTCTCTCTCTCTCTCTCTCTCTCTCTCTCTCTCTCTCTCTCTCTCTCTCTCTCTCTCTCTCTCTTCTCTCGCTCATGTATTCCACCAACTTAGCAGAACATTCTAAAATGTGACTACTCATGACAGTTCCTTTAATATGTCGTTCTACCAGAGTTTTGTTAACAGAGGAGGAGGAGGAGGAGGAAGAAGAGGAGGAAGAGGAGTTAGGAAGCGGAGGAGGGAGGGAAGGGGACTGACGACGATCTTAAGAAGAAAACGTAGGAGAGTATCCACTGGAATCCCTAAGGAGAGTGGTTTCCCCAGTGGAGTGTTTGTAGTAGTGGTGGTGGTGGTGGGCAAGGAGCCAAGAGTCTTGTCAGACTCTGGACGATCAACAGCGCAGGCGGCGGCGGCGGCGGCGGCAGCAGCAGCAGCAGCAACAACAACAACAGCAATACATCAGAAGGAAACTGCTGAGGCAGCTACAGCTACAACAATAGCAACAGTAACTTCGGCAGCACTAGCCACGATTGCAGCAACAGTAACTTCGGCAGCACTAGCCACGATTGCAGCAACAGTAACTTCGGCAGCACTAGCCACAATTGCAGCAACAGCAACAGGACCGACAGGCAACAGGACCGACAGGCAACGAGACCGACAGGCAACAGGACCGACAGGCAACGAGACTGACAGGCAACAAATGAGATCAGCAGCAAGAAAGGTCGAGGAGGCACAGGAAGCATGTAGTTCAGTGAGAAATGCTAAGACTCCCTGTGTGGGAGACCCTCCTGTGTGGGAGACCCTCCTGTGTTGGAGACCCTCCTGTGTGGGAGACCCTCCATATGGGAGACCCTCCTGTGTGGGAGACCCTCCTGTGTGGGAGACCCTCCTGTGTGGGAGACCCTCCTGTGTGAGAGACCCTCCTGTGTGGGAGACCCTTCTGTGTGAGAGACCCTCCTGTGTGAGAGACCCTCCTGTATGAGAGACCCTTCTGTGTGGGAGACCCTCCTGTGTGGGAGGACCCTCTTGTGTGGGAGATCCTGTTGTGTGGGAGGACCCTCCTGTGTGGCAGATTCTGCTGTGTGGGAGGACCCTCCTGTATGGGAGATCCTGCTGTGTGGGAGACCCTCCTGTGTTGGAGGACCCTCCCATGTGGGAGACCCTGCTGTGTGGGGAGTCCCTCCTCTGTAGGAGACCCTCCTGTGTGGGAGACCCTCCTGTGGTGGAGGACCCTCCTGTGTGGAGAACCTGCTGTGTGGTAGTCCTTTCTGTGTGGGAGACCCTCCTTTGTGGGAGACCCTCCTTTGTGGGAGGAACCTCCTGTATGGAAGGGCCCTCCTGTGTGGGAAACCCTCCTGTTGGACTGAACACCTGTTGGATCTCTGCCCACCCGGAAAGATTGATTTCCTCAGGCGAGGCTTCCTGGATCCCTAAACACTTGTTGTCACTCATCTCTGCTCACCTGAGAGAGCTGCACCAGGGGTGGACACTCATCCCTGCACACCTGGACAGTTGCATCAGGGTTGGACACTCATTTCTGCCTACATAGTTCAATCAATTCGATAATAACATTTTATTAAATAACATCATGAATTTTTTTCCAGACTCATCAAGGAACGTCAGTAAATCTAGACAGGAACTTGATGAACAGTGCTAACGTTCCTTGATTCTTTGGAAAAAAATCAGTGCCCTTCCCTAAGAGCACTATTACTGAATTAACTAAACTATGCATCACCGATTGTAAATTTGTTTTTGAAGGAAAATATTATGGTAAAAAAATATGGCATGGCTATGGGAAACCCCTTCTCTCCTGTGTTAGGTAATCTAAATAAGTTCTACAAAACCAGACTGCTGAAAGATCTGTCAAGTAAAGCCAAGTGGTTTATGTAGATGATTTCTTGCCTAAGCTTCCAGTTTTATTTTAATGTTTTAATGCAGAGAGTAGACAGATTTAAATTTACAGTACCTATCAAGTCTAATAATGTTTCTTCATTCATTCACTATTATTCCAGTCATGAGTTGAGAGTCCAGAAGATTATTTTTTCCTCACAATGTTTTGGGAGTTTTGCTCATTTGCAGCCTAGAGTTTCTGGGTGAATAAGTTAGTAAGATTATTAGTGTCACAAAAACTAAGATATCCTAAGGATCTCGTTGAGAAGACATTACTAGAAGCCAAAATCCCCATGCTATACTACAGAACCTAGGAAATCACCACCTAGGAAAAATGTACCTGTGTTACCTTACTGTGAAAACTTGGCTATTCTACCCGATACTTTGAAACGGTTTAATATTAATGTTGTCTCTAAAAATACAGGAACATGAATGTTTAGGGATAGTTAATTAAGAATACCCCAACCAATGTTGTAGTTGGAGTGCACAAGATTGATTGCAACACCTGTGATCTTCCATATGATAAATAAGACGCATGTGCATTAGATGAGTATCTTCAGTGTTACACATGTGCCTTAGATGAGTATCTTCAGTGTTACACATGTGCATTAGATGAGTATCTTCAGTGTTACACATGTGCATTAGATGAGTATCTTCAGTGTTACACATGTGCATTAGATGAGTATCTTTTTTTCAGTGTTACACATGTGCCTTAGATGAGTATCTTCAGTGTTACACATGTGCATTAATGGTATCTTCAGTGTTCACATGTGCATTAGATGAGTATCTTCAGTGTTACAGGCACTTAGATGTATCTTCAGTGTTAACATGTGCCATTAGATGAGTATCTTCAGTGTTACACATGTGCATTAGATGAGTATCTTCAGTGTTACACATGTGCATTAGATGAGTATCTTCAGTGTTACACATGTGCATTAGATGAGTATCTTCAGTGTTACACATGTGCATTAGATGAGTATCTTCAGTGTTACACATGTGCATTAGATGAGTCATTTTCATTTACATGCATTAGATGAGTATCTTCAGTGTTACACATGTGCATTAGATGAGTATCTTCAGTGTTACACATGTGCATTAGATGAGTATCTTCAGTGTTACACATGTGCCTTACTCATCAACTTGTCTGTATTTTATTCCATTTTTAACAGACCTTTCACATGTTGGACAATGTGGGGAAATATGTGGAATATCACAACACTTGTGTGCAGTTAGAACAGGCCAGCGTTCACTGCTATTTTAAACCGTTTTAAGCATGAAGCCATTTGCCAAACTGATGTGAAGCACCTGTCGTTATATCCAACAGTTCAGCCATACTAGAGGAACATAACTGCGTTTTAAAACATGATTGTCTGGCCTTGTATAACAGTAGTAAAGGATTATACAAACTAGATCCTTATCTAGAAGGTCGTTATTTACAATCTTACACAAGGGTGTTGCCCAAGATCCACGACTGCTCACTGGGAAATGTTGCACGCTAATACTAGTTTCTGGATGGGTCAGCGTTAGACCTTTCATCTCCCGGCCTGAGTACCTTTGCTCTTAGTCCAAAAACTTTTGTCACGTCGAATCAGTAACCTTGATGGATCAAAACCTATGTAATTTGGGACGTTAATGCACCGCAAGTTGCGATTTCTTTAACTAGGCAACACGGACTATTATATTCTCACAACATTGTGGTGGCCCCGTAATGATGTTGCTTGAAATACAGAATAACACCACCTGATGTACTGTTGTTCAACTCCACTGCTAAGTGCCAGAGTGCCTTACCCGCTACATAACTATTATACACGGATTCTCTCTTATCAGAATTAAGGCACCACCCACGGTTTATTTGATTACTGGATACATAATGCGATACAAACTCAACCCGTTTTGTAATATATCCTGTCCGTCTTGTTTCAAAAACTCTCGTTTTGTAATATATTCTTTACTGTGACACTTGTGCAACATTTAGGTATCCATATTCTGGAAACTTTCGCCTGCCAGTGGCATCTTCAGTCAAATAGATGGGACTGAATAAGTCTTGCTGTCTCCCGTATGGCGTCTCACGCGACGCCTTCAGGAATCTCCCCGGACAAGAAGCAAGAGATATAACTCTCATGATATAATTTGTCTCAAGAGAATGACTGTAGTTGTCTCATATTTCGTGTGCACATCCCGTATACACACACACATCCCGTATATACACATTCCGTATTTACATGAAAGCTCCATACTGGCTCCGTCTGTCTCTATATCTGGGTCAGTCTCTTGTCTTTGTTTCATTTGGTCGTCTATGTCAACTTTGTCTATCAACTTGAGAAGGGGAGTTGAGGCTGCCTTTCACCTACACCCCACAAATTAAGAATACTTTAATCTCAAAATTAGGAATTAACGTGTGATATAATTATATTTATACTAAATTAGGGATTAACGTGTGATATTCTTGTATTTATACTAAAAAACACCACGGGTGGGGATAGAACCCGCGATCAGAGAGGCATAAAACTCCAGACCGATGCGCTAGCCACTGTGTCAGTTGGCTACAATAAGATTCATCCAACTAGTTATATTTATACACTATAGAAAGGTTAGCATAGGCACCACTGTGACCACAAATGCAAGTTTTTACTGGTCCATTGGCTAAGCGTCTGTCTGGAGTTTTATGATTCTCCGATCTTTTCCCCACCGTGGTATGGTTTGTATACATCGTTTCTCTTAACAGATCTACAGAGGTGTCTCTGAAGGCAAAGAACTTTATCTGTGGAGGCAAAAAAAAGGCGAATGTACCAAGAATTGTTTTATCAACACTGTTACATGGATGTGAAGTATGGGCTTTTAACGTTGCAGCGAGGAGGAGGAGGCTGGAGGCAGTGGAGATGTCGTGTTTTAAGGTCAAAATGTGATGTATTATGCGGAGAATTCGAATTTGGAGATCAGAAAAAGGTTTAGGGTTACCATAAGCATCATTCAAAGGACTGAAGAGAGATTACCGAAGTAGCTTTGACATTTAGATAGGATGAATCAAAATAGGATGACTAGGAGGGTGTACGAATCTGTGGTGGAGGGATGGAAGGGGTTGGGTCATCCCAGGAGGAGTTGGAAGGAGGGGAAAAATGTTTTGTGTGTTACGGGCTTGAACCCCTAAGTGGCTCGTGCGAGTCAAGTAGTTTCTATGACTTGACGTGCTGTTGGAGTGTGAGCATGGTAGACCTTTATGAAGGGATTCAGGGAACCCGGTTAGCCGGACTCGAGTTCTGGAGGTGAGATGCTGCGGTTCTGAGGGTCATCTGAACTGTGACGTCAGCACATTTCTGGCAAAACAATGATTGAATGAATGACGATAAATGTGTTTCTTCTTTCTTGAACTAATCCTCCTTCGGTGGAAGACGGCCAGTGTGCTAAAATAATAATAATAATAATAATAATAATAATAATAATAATAATAATAATAATAATACTTTATTATTATTATTATTATTATATAATTAATAATATATTATTATTATTATTATTATTATTATTATTATATAAACATTTTTGAGAAACAATTATTAAAAATCCCACGGTGCCGTGTGTATAATTCCACATACAACAGCCTATCCCAGAATCACTCCACCTGAGTCCCAGACACAAAGAAAACGTGAAACCAGACACAAGAAATGCTCTGAAAAAAAACACCGATCTAAATCTGGCAACAAAGTCTTTAATCCTCGCGTTTACAAATACGAATAAGCGCGTAATAGCCGCCAATGAGTTTACAATGCAAGGGATTTGTATATATACACTATCCGGGGATTTAGAAATCCCCATGTAACGTAATCCTTTGTACATTAGAGTTAATGCATTGTAATATACATTAATAAGGCTATTAACTAGAGCTCGCACCGTCAGGAATGGAATGTTAGTCTCTGTCTCTCTCTGTATCTGTCTCTCTGTCTCGCTCTCTGACATTCAGGGGTAAATAGACTGGAATGATCCTGGATGAGTATGTTTATTTCATTAAGGGTTAATGGGATATGCGATCAGCGCCGCTGCCAGCCGGGTTCACTTGGCCAGTGCTACTGCCAGCCGGGTTCACTTAACCGTAGCCGCTGCCAGCCGGGTTCACTTGGCCAGTGCTACTGCCAGCCGGGTTCACTTAACCGTAGCCGCTGCCAGGAGGGTTCACTTGGCCAGTGCTACTGCCAGCCGGGTTCACTTAACCGTAGCCGCTGCCAGCCGGGTTCACTTGGCCAGTGCTACTGCCAGCCGGGTTCACTTAACCGTAGCCGCTGCCAGGAGGGTTCACTTGACCAGCGCCACTGCCAGCCGGGTTCACTTGACCAGCGCCGCTGCTAGCCGGGTTCACTTGACCAGTGCTACTGCCAGCCGAGTTCGCTTGGCCAGTGCCACTGCCAGCCGGGTTCGCTTGACCAGCGTCACTGCCAGCCGGGTTCGCTTGACCAGCGTCACTGCCAGCCGGGTTCGCTTGACCAGCGTCACTGCCAGCCGGGTTCGCTTGACCAGCGTCACTGCCAGCCGGGTTCGCTTGACCAGCGTCACTGCCAGCCGGGTTCGCTTGACCAGCGCCACTGCCAGCCGGGTTCGCTTGACCAGCGCCACTGCCAGCCGGGTTCGCTTGACCAGCGTCACTGCCAGCCGGGTTCGCTTGACCAGCGCCACTGCCAGCCGGGTTCGCTTGACCAGCGCCACTGCCAGCCGGGTTCACTTGACCAGCGCCACTGCCAGCCGGGTTTACTTAACCGTAGCCGCTGCCAGGGGGGTTCACTTGACCAGCGCCGTTTAGATTGGCCCCGGATTAGGGGCCCAATCTAAATGGAATAGGCGTCCCTCTAAACGGAATAGAGGTCAATCTAAATGGAATAGGGGCCAGTCTAAATGGAATAGGGGCCAATTTAAATGGAATAGGGGCCAGTCTAAATAGAATAGGGGTCCCCTCAACCTCAACTAGATGAGTAAACAGCGACACCTGGAGTGGAGACAGTGCACCTAAGTGCCTGGAGTGGAGACAGTGTACCTTAGTGCCTGGAGTGGAGACAGCTTACCACAGTGCCTGGAGTGGAGACACTTATCACAGTGCCTGGAGTGGAGACAGCTTACCACAGTGCCTGGAGTGGAGACAGCTTACCACAGTGCCTGGAGTGGAGACAGCTTACCACAGTGCCTGGAGTGGAGACAGCTTACCACAGTGCCTGGAGTGGAGACAGCTTACCACAGTGCCTGGAGTGGAGACAGCTTACCACAGTGCCTGGAGTGCTCCGCTGAATAAAGTTTACCTTGAATAAATAATGTAAGAGCAGTCTTTGCTTTTGTAAAGATAATGTATAACGTTGTTTGGAAGTTTAAAAGGCAAGGGATGGAGAAGGAGGAGGAGGAAGAGGATGCGGAGGAAGGGGGGAGGAGGAGGAAGAGGAGGAGGAGGAGTAGACAGTTTCTCTGTGCTGCATCTTGCGTGGTTTTCCTTTGAATATGCGCACCTCAAGCCGCGCAGGTCATGCTTCAAACCGCACAGGTCATGCTTGAAACCACGCAGGTCAAGCTCGTCTGTTAGCACTACGCTGTTAGTGACTCCGTGGCAGCAGTGCTGGGAAGGGGGTGGGGAAAAGAGTTAGGTTAGGTTAGGTAAGGTTTGTCAGGAAACAGGACAAGTGTTTCCTGACGCGAGTTTTCGTCATATAATGACCCGCAGATGAAATGTTTGGTCATCTGACCGAGCCCTTCGGCTGGCTTACCCCTCCACAAAAATCTATTTCATTTTCATCGAAGTGGCAGATGTAGCATGACTGACTGAAGGGACGATGTTGAAGAAAATTAAAAAAATCTCAGTATACCATCTCTTTTCTGGCTAGATTAAAGACTCACTCCCTCCCTCCCTTCCTGTCTGCAAATCCTCCTATTGTCTGCAAGTCCCCTAATTAGAGCAGCGTAAACCTTAATGAAGACAACAATTAGCTCAAGGAGAGCTTTATCAAGGCTTCATAAAGCTTAGAGATTCTTTCAAGGCTTGATAGAACTCTAAGCGTCTTTGTATTTCTCATATTCGCCTGCACTCAGCCTTCAGAGCGAGTCCCGTAAGGTCCTCGCTTATTCAGTTATTTACGTCCTCCCAGCTCCATAAGCCTTTTCAAGTTTGTAAATCCTTTCGGCTCCTTAAGCTTCTCACCGCCATAAAAGACAGACATTACGAGAGCGTGTTCTTGTAAGCCCCGGCTCTCTTCTAACTGATAGCACACGACTACAAGTCGCTGGAACAGCATTCACATATGCGATATACCAGGTGGTGTTCCCAAGTGTAAGATAGGCAGGTGGTATACGCATAAATTAGATACATAGGCGTTTCTCGTGTCAGAGAACAAGTGTATTCAGGGCAACACTAGTAGTGTAAATCTTTGATGGTAACACTCTCTGGTCCGATGGTCCTCTGGACATGGTATCAGTGTCAAGTGGATCATGTTACTATGGTTTCGTGGGTTAAGCCAGCTTACTCCAGTGGATTAAATGAGCTTGTTTCAATGGAATATTAAAACATACGAATCTGGGCATAATAACAGACAAGGTTGGACATACAATAAAAGGCTTGACATGACAACATACAAGGAAGGACATGATATCATACAAGGAAGGACATGATATCATACAAGGAAGGACATGATATCATACAAGGCTTAACATAACATACAAGGCAGGATTTACTATACAGGAAGGTACGGCAGGATATTTACCAGTGTCAGGTTTTTACTTTCTTATGTCATATTCCCACACGTCAGCCAGACACCGACGGACAGATCTCGACTTTGGGGAAACACCAACAGACAGAAAGCGGAGACAGATGAAACAGAAAATCTGGGAAAATGCCCAATAAAGTAGACGGCGACGGAGAGCGAAACGTGGAAACAAACATCAGTTCGTTCGCCCCTTTCGCACACAAGTGAGGGAAACTAATGACCGTTAAGAACAAAAATGGTACAATACCGTGACTGGAACAATATACAAATAACCCACACATAGGAAAGAGGAGCTTACCACAACGTTTCGGTCCGTTTGTGCATCTGTCAGGAGTTTATCCGTGCACTAGTCTCACTCACAGGGTTATTTCACCTATACTTTACATTTAATTAAACCTATTCAGTGCCGAGGCCTCCCACACATCATGGCATTCGACCCTACAAAGTCCAATAAATTCCAGCAAATCTACGTAAATATTTTTCAGATAGCTGAACCTCACAAGGCGTCTGAGGTTCTCATTTTCCATCAGAATGTTCATTAAAAGAAGCCAAAACAATGGTTCTAAGAATTTCCGAGCTATAATGATGAATAATGACTGGAATTTGGGTTCATTACAGGAGATAATCACCGACAACAGCGAACCAAATTTTCAAATTAGGAGAAGATAAACGAAGCGTATTGTTGTAATGTCTCTTTCTGTGTCTGTCTTTCTCTCTTTCTGTCTCTCTTTCCTCTGTCTGTCTTTTTCTCTGTCTCTGCCTCACACACACACACAGTAGCGGCCAGTGAAGAGGCGGGGCCAGGAGCTTTGAATCGACCCCTGCAACCACAACTAGGTGAGTACACATATGCGCCTAGTAAACCTAGGAACAGCATTCCGACATCTTAATAAGGAATCGTTCAGGACCCTGTACACTGTGTACGTTAGGCCCATACTGGAGTATGCAGCACCAGTTTGGAACCCACATTTATCCAAGCACGTAAAGAAACTAGAGAAAGTGCAAAGGTTTGCAACAAGACTAGTCCCGGAGCTAAGGGGTATGTCCTACGAGGAGAGGTTAAGGGAAATCGACCTGACGACACTGGAGGACAGGAGAGATAGGGGGGACATGATAACGACATATAAAATACTGAGAGGAATTGACAAGGTGGACAGAGACAGAATGTTCCAGAGATGGGACACAGCTACAAGGGGTCACAGTTGGAAGTTGAAGACTCAGATGAATCACAGAGATGTTTGGAAGTATTTCTTTAATCACAGAGTGGTCAGGAAGTGGAATAGTTTGGGAAGCGATGTAGTGGAGGCAGGATCCATTCATAGCTTTAAGAAGAGGTATGATAGAGCTCGTGGCGCAGGGAGAGTGACCCAGTAGCGGCCAGTGAAGAGGCGGGGCCAGAAGCTATGACTCGATCCCTGCAGCCACAACTAGGTGAGTACA
>WNWK01007446.1:52500-94094 GCA_009830355.1 Cherax destructor | reverse complement strand
TGTCGACTAGCACATGATCTCCTTCGAAAGCTCTTGTCACATACACCGTAACAGGAGTGAGCGAATTAGCCGACAAAGTGACGTCATACTTTGTACGGGGCGGTAACTCTGCCCCGCTGATGCCATGACACGAGTCAGACAGTCGCCTGCCGACAGGGAGCCTGCGGCGACAAACGGTCATCCTCTAACAGCGCGAGAGTTAGAGTGATGGTCAGAATGGGCGTCCCCAGACTGGGTTTCACTGATAACTGAGCGCTGATGGTCAGGAGGTGACGAGATACGAGCTCTCTTATGAGGTTGGTCAGGACAAGAGGCCGACCTCGCGGAGGGTGCGCGACGGAAACCGCGGGTTTCCAATGATTCCAAGCACTGGATGTACTCAGAGACGGAGTGGCAGGTAGTGGAACCCAAGCGCACACCCCAGAAGGGTGCGTCCACTCCGTCAAAATCCGCTTTCCACTTAGCTGGATCTAAACGGATCTTAAGGTCTGCCATGGTCTTGAAACCGATGAGCAAACCTTCATAAACCCATCCGCTGGCACGTCAACTCCCAAATATCTGAAAACATTTACTTCTTCCATAATCCCTCTCTCCAATGTGATATCCAATTTTTCTTTATTTAAATCGTTTGATACCCTCATCACCTTACTCTTATCTATGTTCACTTTTAACTTTCTACCTTTACACACTCTCCCAAACTCGTCCACTAACCTTTGCAACTTTTCTTTAGAATCTCCCATAAGCACAGTATCATCAGCAAAAAGTAACTGTGTCAACTCCCATTTTGCATTTAATTCTCCATAATTTAATCCCACCCATCTCCCCAACACCCTAGCATTTACTTCTTTTACAACCCCATCTATAAATATATTAAACAACCATGGTGACATTACACATCCCTGTCTAAGACCTACTTTTACCGGAAGTAATCTCCTCTCTCCTACACACCCTAACCTGAGCCTCACTATCCTCATAAAAACTCTTTACAGCCTTCAGTAACTTACTACCTATTCCATACACTTGCAACATTTGCCACATTGCTCCCTATCCACTCTATCATATGCCTTTTCTAAATCCATAAATGCAATAAAAACTTCTCTACCTTTATCTAAATACTGTTCACATATATGCTTCACTGTAAACACTTGATCTACACATCCCCTACCCACTCTAAAGCCTCCTTGCTCATCTGCAATCCTACTCTCTGTCTTACCTCTAATTCTTTCAATAATAACCCTGCCATACACTTTACCTGGTATACTCAGTAAACTTATTTCCCTATAATTTTTACACTCTCTTTTATCCCCTTCCCTTTATATAAAGGAACTATACATGCTCTCTTGCCAATCCCTAGGTACTTTCCCTCTTTCATACATTTATTAAACAAAAATACCAACCACTCCAGCACTATATCCCCCTGCTTTTAACATTTCTGTCATGATTCCGTCAATTCCAGCTGCTTTACCCACTTTCATTCTACGTAATGCCTCACGCACCTCCCCACACTCACATCCTGCTCTTCTTCACTCCTAAACGATGTTGTACCTCCCTGGCCAGTACATGAAATTACCGCCTCCCTCTTTTCATCGACATTTAAAAGTTCCTCAAAATATTCCCGCCATCTACCCAATACCTCCAGCTCCCCATCTACTAACTCCCTACTCTGTTTTTAACTGACAAATCCATTCGTTCCCTAGGCTTTCTTACCTTGTTTATCTCACTCCAAATTTTTTCTTGTTTTCAGCAAAATTTCTTGACAGAGCCTCTCTCCATTCTTTCATCCGCTCTTCTTTTGCACTCTCTCACCACTCTCTCCACCTTTCTTTTACTCTCCATATACTCTGCTCTTCTATTAACACTTCTGTTTTGTAAAAACCTCTCATAAGCTACCTTTTTCTCTTTTATCACACCCTTTACTTCTTCATTCCACCACTCACTCCTCTTTCCTCCTGCACCCACCCTCCTATAGCCACAAACTTCTGCCACATTCTAATACTGCATTTTTAAAACTATCCCAACTCTCTTCAACCCCCACTACTCCTACTTGCACTAGCCCACCTTTCTGCCAATAGTTGCTTATATCTCACCCTAACTTCCTCCTCCCTTAGTTTATACACTTTTACCTCTCTCTTACTTGCTGTTGCCATTTTCATTTTGTCCCATCTACCTTTTACTCTAACTGTAGCTACAACCAAATAATGATTTGATATATCTGTTGCCCCTCTATAAACATGTACATCCTGAAGCCTACTCATCAACCTTTTATCCACCAATACATAATCCAACAAACTACATTCCTTACGTGCTATATCATACCTTGTATATTTATTTATCCTCTTTTTCATAAAATATGTATTACTTATTACCAAACCTCTTTCTACACATAGCTCAATTAATGGTTCCCCATTTACATTTACCCCTGGCACCCCAAATTTACCTACTACTCCATCCACAACATTTTTACCCACTTTAGCATTAAAATCCCTAACCACAATTACTCTCTCACTTGGTTCAAAACTCCCCACACACTCACTCAACATTTCCCAAAATCTCTCTCTCTCCTCTACACTTCTCTCTTCTCCAGGTGCATAAACACTTACTATAACCCACTTTTCACATCCAACCTTTATTTTACTCCACATAATCCTTGAATTTATACATTTATATTCCTTCTTTACCTGCCATAACTGATTATTCAACATTATTGCCACTCCTTCTTTAGCTCTAACTCTATTTGAAACCCTGATCTAATCCCATTTATTTCTCCCCACTGAAACTCTCCTACCCCTTCAGCTTTGTCTCACTTAAAGCCAGGACATCCAGCTTCTTTTCATTCATAACATCTACAATCATCTCTTTCTTATCATTCGCACAACATCCACGCACATTCAAACATCCCACTTTGACGGTTTTCTTCTTCTTCTTTTAGTAAGCTATACAGAAAAAGGGTTACTAGCCCATTGTTCCCGGCATTTTAGTTGACTTTTACAACAAGCATGGCTTACGGAGGAAAGATTCTTATTCCACTTCCCCATGGATATGAAAGGGAAAAGCAATAAGAACAAGAACTATTAAGATAAAATCAAAGAAAACTCAGATGAGTGTGTATACATAAACGTGTACATGTTTGCGTAGTGTGACCTAAGTGTAAGTAGAAGTAGCAAGACGTAACTGAAATCTTGCATGTTTATGAGACAGAAAAAGACACCAGCAATCCTACCATCATGTAAAACAGTTTCAGGTTTCTGTTTCACAGTCACCTGGCAGGATGATAGTACCTCCTGGGTGGTTGCTGTCTACCAACCTACTACCTACAATATATATATATATATATATATATATATATATATATATATATATATATATATATATATATATATATATATATATATATATATATATATATATATATATATATATATATATATATATATATATATATATATCAGAGACCGGGCCGCGGGGGCGTTGACCTTCGGAACACTCTCTGTATATATATATATATATATATATATATATATATATATATATATATATACAATAAAATCACGTTAAACAGGTGATATCACAATATGCAAAACAACCACTGTGAAAAAATAGCGAAAATTAAATAAATAAATTGTAGTGATTCAAGCCGGTGATCTTGTGGTCCTCAGTGTACCAGCGCAACTCTCCACCACTGAACTACAGAGGGTAATAAGTCTTACTCCAGAGTGGTAATTCTTTCTCTTGGATTATTTGTGCCAGCCAATAATGGGTCTTAAGCCAGGCTGCCATAGAAAACCTCTCCGAACAAGTCATATATTATCAAAGTTTTTAAGAGTGTTTTAGCACCGACTTATTCAAAATATTACTTAAATGTTATACCAAGTTTAGTTAGGTAAGACTGGGTACGTTTGAATTTTAATGAGGTTAAGTGGATTATGTTAGACTTAGTTGGGGCACGATGTGCTGAATAATGGGTTAACTTAAAATACATTTCAGAAGTTTTCGGTATTGATTGCTTTTTTATGCCATAAGCATCTGGGAATATTATTGTCAAATCTGACGAATATTTATTTCATAGAATATATATTTTAAGAGGGCGATTTTCCCTACCCCTTTAAATATAACACTTCTAATGTAGCAAATGTGATTAATATATTAAAGTTATTTCAAATGATTTATTATTAGTTATTATGTGATTTATTATTGCAAATAAATGGTATAAAATACCGACACAATGGAAAAATAAACACATAAGCAGTATAATGTGATCCTTTATTGACAACGTTTCGCCCACACAGTGGGCTTTATCGAGTTGCAAACAGATATGTGACTCGATAAAGCCCACTGTTTGGGCGAAACGTTGTCAATAAAGGATCCCATTATACTTGCTATGTGTTTATTTTTCCAGTGATTTATTATTACTTATTATGTGTCCAAGTGGGAACAACTCTCTTAAAAACTTCAGAGCTCGGCCGTACTTAGTATTAATTTATAATATGCCATAACGAAATGTCAGATGACTTTTCAATGAATTGCACAAAAATATATTTAATTGATATATGCCATATGGATACTATATACCATGAAGCAACGCTCATCAATTCTTAGACATTATTAACACAATAAATCAATTTATTTTTGCAAAGTTGTGAGTTGTACAACGGTTTGGGTTAAAAAGCTTATCAACACCAACTAAATTACACCAATCTATTTCATAAATTCTAACATTGTTAATCATCTGTAAAAGTTATTACATCCTCCGGCACCAACAATTACTTTTAACACAGCATCTATTTCCCAATATCATTTTGAGAAAACATAATTTTTCTTTAAAATATAAGTTAACAAAATGATAAAAGAATTTTTTCATTTAGACATTAATATACAGATTAACGTGTATTTGAGCGCAAGGATATTATTCCTATTGAAGTACACTTCTCTGTCGAATACACATGTTGTGTATGATAGTAAAACTAATCACCATCTATACACACTTGGGAAGATCTATTAAGACAAATAAATCATTAGGTAAGCAACCATTTCGTGCCTTACGCCGACATTTTGAAGCAACAAAACCTGTACCTGGAGGGTATTCCGGGGATCAACGCTCCCGCTGCCCGGTCCACGACCAGGCCTCCCGGTGGATCAGGGCCTGATCAACCAGGCTGTTAATGCTGGTCGCAGGTAGTCCAACGTACGAACCACAGCCCGGCTGATCCGGCACTGTCAGACAAATACCATTGAGCTGGTCACAGTAGAATTTATGTACACCATTAGAGACAACCCTTCCCTTGTAATAATGAACGGGCACTAGTTAGCTTTAGCCTTTATTTTCATTTTAAGATATATCGTGAAGTTTCAGCATGTGTCAAAATCTGACATATATATAAGGTTAGAAGAATAACCCAGAGCTGCTCTGGTATATTTCGTGTTTCATACGATTAACTAGACCTGGAGACCTGGAGAGAGTTCCGGGGGTCAACGCCCCCGCGGCCCGGTCTGTGACCAGACCTCATATAAAAAACTAAAGAAAATTTTCCTTCTACTAGTAGTTCTTCCGATGGTTTTAACAAATTTCTTGTCGGGAACCGGGTGCGAGGGTTTCACAGCCAGAAGGGAGGTGTATGTAATTCATGCCAAAGCTTTGTCAGGAGGCAGTTGTGGGGACTCGCTCCCCTTCACCTATTCTCAGTCCCAATGTAATTTTTAATAAAGTATGTTTTTTTTTTTTTCAACAAGTCGGCCGTCTCCCACCGAGGCAGGGTGACCCAAAAAGAAAGAAAATCCCCAAAAAGAAAATACTTTCATCATCATTCAATACTTTTACCTCACTCATACATAATCACTGTCTTTGCAGAGGCGCTCAGATACGACAGCTGAGAATAAGTCCCTCCAAACTGTCACTATCCCAGACCCCTCATTTAAAGTGCAGGCATTGTACTTCCCATTTCCAGGACTCAAGTCCAACTAAATCAATTAACTGGTTTCCTGAATCCCTTCACAATATATATATATATATATATATATATATATATATATATATATATATATATATATATATATATATATATATATATATATATATATATATGTCGTGCCAAATAGGTAAAAACTGGTCAATTAGCAAGAACTCGTTTAAAATTAAGTCCTTTCTAAAATTTCCTCTTATACGTTTAAAGATATATTTTTTTATTTATGTTAATGTAAAAATTAATAATTTTGTACCAAAAGAACCTTAGAAAACTTACCTAACCTTATTATAACAAGCGCAATTTAATTTAGCCTAATCCAACTAAACATATTTTAGATAATTTTACAATAATTTAATAATAAACCAACTCAATGAAATAAATTTTTTTCGTTAGGTTCAGAATGATTCTTGTGAAATTATTGCATTCACAAATTTTCGCTTCCTTTATTCGGCAAGAAGAGCGTTACTATTTAAGCCAAAATCGCAAGTTTTACCTATTCGGCACGACAACACTGTGAAAAAATAGTAAATTTCCAAGCTCCTTCGTGATTTCTCACATTATCAAGGAACAGTTCCTTGTAAAGCTCATCCTGTGTAGTTACTGGGAAAAGGAGGGTAATGAGCTGAAGGGAAAAGATGAATAAGAAACAATGAAGAAAATAAGATTAGGAAAATAAAAATATGAGAAAGATGAACACCAGAAACGGATACTTACGAGCTGGAAGAAACGTAAGAGGAAAGATTAAGAAAGAGGAAGTAAAGGTACCGAGTCCATCTCTCTGGGCCCGTAGAGACTGCCGTGGGGCACGCAACAATATAGCTAAACTTTACCCAGCTATTCACCTCCGGAGGACGGAATAAATACCCAAGTAATAGATTTCGGCTACTGAGGGAGGATTTACGGGCCAGTAAGCGGCATCCCAAAGGCTAAAAGTGCCTGTTGGATCGGCCCAGACGTTGATCAGCTGGATGAACTGAGAAGCTTATTGGCTGGAAGCCCTCCAGTGGTGAGCGGCTACATTGGCTCAGATTATTGGCCAGGCGTTGGTTCTCAGGCTCTGGCTGGCCAGATGGATTCTAGTGAATTTAATAATGAGTTAGTACTAATCAGAAACTTTCAGGCAAGATGTTCTTGTTCAGTGATTTGTTACGTGAATTGAAAAGGTTTTTAAACCATCCCACTGTTGTGGTTGGCGGAATGAAATTACGAAAGTTTTTTTTCTGGGCTGACGAGTTGAGTACTTCCTGACGATGATTGGCGTCAATAAACTCTGGGTGTTGATAGGATAATCCTGATCGAACATGGACCGGCTAGATAGAATGGACCGCAGAAGTCTACGTTAAGGCGGTTGTTGAGAGTCAGTCTCGAGGAACCGATGGGAAAAGTGTTGCAAAGCCGGTGAAAATGGGGTTAAGGGAAGGGAGGGTGTAATTAGGTGGTTGGATCTCGGCCACATATAAATATTTTACGGAGGTCTCTGGCAACGTTGTGTGATAATACAACCACTCTTGCAGGCTACCTGGAGTCTACCTACCTGCCTGGAGGGTATTCCGGGGATCAACGCCCCCGCGGCCCGGTCCATGACCAGCCCTCCTGGTGGATCAGAGCCTGATCAACGAGGCTGTTACTGCTGGCCGCACGTAGTCCAACATACGAACCACAGCCCGGCTGATAAGGCACTGACTTTAGATATCTGTCCAGCTCCCTCTTGAAGACAACTATGGTTCTATTGGTAATTCCTGTTATGGCTGGTGGGAGGCTGCTGAACAGTCTTGAGCCCCGGACACTAATTGGGCTTTTTCTAAGTGTACTAAGGACGCCCCTACTTTTCACTGGGGTATGTTGTATCGCACATCGCCAGTCAAGTCTTTTGCCTTCGTTGGGAGTTAATTTTGTGTGCAGATTAGGGACCAGTCCCTCCAGGATCTTCCAGGTGTAGATTATAATGTATCTCTCTCACCTGCGTTCCAGTGAGTTCAAGACAAGTACTTCCAAGCGTTCCTAGTAGTTAAGGTGTTTGATGGAACTTATATGTGCAGTAAAAGTTCTCTGTACATTCTCTAGATCTGCAATTTCACCTGCCTTGAATGGAAATGTTGATGTACAGCATTATTCCAGCCTAGAGAGAACAAGTGATTTAAAAAGGTTCATCAATGGCTTGGCATCTCTTGTCTTGAATGCTCTCATTATCCATCCTGTCAGTTTCCTCGCAGATGTGATAGTGGTATTGTTGTGAGCCTTGAAGGTGAGATCCTCAGACATTACCACTCCCAGGTTCTTCACATTACTTTTCCCCTGGTGTGTTGCTATTGTTAGCAGTAGATAATGGCATTAGAGATATTCTTGGGTTGTTGTTTGAGTTGTCATTCTGGCTGGAAATTTGGGTGGTTATCCTCTCTAGGAAAAACGTTAGGTAGTCGAGTGATCATATATAAGCAAGCAGTAACCACAGGTGGTCGTGTGGGTGGTGTACTTATAATTTCGTGTAGCTGGTGACTTTGACTGGTCGTGTAGAGTGATGAACACCTGTCAATGAATAAACAGAAGAGTGGATGGGACTCGAACCGTGGTACTTGCTAGTAGCAAGCCCAACTCTACAGCCACTCACGGAGATTACAGGCGGATGATTTTACAACCTGTGACATGGCTTCATCAGTGGCATCAACAGTGACTTTACTGTTTCATCCCAGTCTCAGAAACTCTCATGGTACATGTATTCTCATACCCCTCAAAACCATACAGTGGATAAAACCAAGATAAGTCACGATAAATCGCTGTTTTTTCCCCCACTGACAGTCGTTGATTATTACTAATCTTGGCTTTATTAACCATATTGCTCAGAGGGCCATGAAAATAGATGTACTTTGAAAGTTTCAGGGGCTGTACGATGACACATTTGGGTCACAGTTGGTGCCGGTGATACACCCATGTCAGAAAAATAATCGTAATAACACGATTACAAACAAATCAGGGAACGGGTGAGGTATGAACCCATGGCAAGTGACTTGTAAACCTAACTGGCCAGTGCGTTAACCACTGGGCCAGCTGGTTCTAATAAGATTCATCCAACTAGGTATATTTCTATACACTAAGAACGAAAGGGTCGTAGAGCACAGAAATGTCACGAAAGGGCAAGTTGTAAAATGATCCTCCACTAAGCTACTGGATAACTGATAACTGATTACAGCGTTGGGTCTGCTACTTCTTTTTACGATTACAGACACCAATGGATTGTCCAATATGTCCCCATATTCCCCTCCGCCAGACTATTGAAATCATCACCACCACCACCAGTCCTATTAGGTACCAGTATGACTTCAAAAGATGTCAATAGCTTGGTTTTACTTTACATATGGGAAGCTGGCAACAGAAAAGCTGATAGTTTATTCTGATCTAATAACAATTATTTTTAAAATTGTTCAGAGATCGAGTCGCATATCCCCATTATTTGGTTCCCATACCCCTGTTATTTGGTTCCCATACCCCTGTTATTTGGTTCCCATACCCCCGTTATTTGGTTCCCATACCCCCGTTATTTGGTTCCCATACCCCTGTTATTTGGTTCCCATACCCCGTTATTTGGTTCCCATACCCCGTTATTTGGTTCCCATACCCCTGTTATTTGGTTCCCATACCCCGTTATTTGATTCCCATAACCACATTATTTGGTTCCCACATCCCATTATTTGATTTCCATACCCCCAAAGGGTATGGATACCCCCGGTTAATAACCCCTGGTGTATATGGTGATCTTGGCTGGTAGTGTGGGTGTTAATCTTGGCTGATAGTGTGGGTGTTAATCTTAGCTGGTAGTGTGGGTGTTAATCTTCGCTGGTAGTGTGGGTGTTAATCTTAGCTGGTAGTGTGGGTGTTAATCTTGGCTGATAGTGTGGGAAGTGATCTTCCAATGTCATTTTATGACAATAATCATGTATTTAAAATTATTATTATCATTATTATTATTATTATTATTATTATTATTATTATTATTATTATTATTATTATTATTATTATTATTATTATTATTATTATTATTATTATTATTATTATTATTATTATTATTATTATTATTATTATTATTATTATATTCGTGGAGATAAGTTAAATGTGCACAGAGACACTGAATCCTGAGGAATGGGACGTAATCAATGGAAGAGAAGAGTAGCTCTGATTCCTTGAATAAAGAGCCCTTCACCAGCCTCAAGGTACCTTTTCTGAAGTGTTTGTCTTTCATTTGAAGAAGCGGTAAACTTACTTGAGTTATTTAATTCAAGAAGTGGTGAAGGCTCAGTCCGACGTTTACAAATCGCATCTTGATCTTGGACAATTCAGTCTGTTCGTAATCTGGGAAATTCTTGGAGAAAGAAAAGGTAGTCGTGGCAGTAATGAAAAAATTCTTAGCTAATAAGTCAAAACTTTTCAATGGTATGTGAGGGATGGAGTGGGGGGATATGACCCAGCAAGACTGGATCTGCTCATTACCCTGAGACAAAGAGAAGGTGTCCCGTGTCCGGGGTTCGATCCCCGGTTCAGGTAGAATTCCTTACACCTGCTGCCCCTGTTCACCCAGCAGTAATTAGGAACCTGGATGCTAGCCGACTGGTATGTTTCTGTCACCTAGTTCAGGTGGTAACAGAGAGAGACCAGATGTGTGTAGGAAGAAAAAAACGAACTGCTTTAGAATTAATTATTCATTGTGAGAGGATTTATAAATACAACACAGAGAATAAGGATAAATAAAGATGAACAAGAAATAACATAAACGATTCTCAGATAATGCAAGAAGGTCACAAGCAACGAGGAAGAAAATTAAACCACAAAGAGAGCTCGTGGTAAACAAAGAGAGCTCGTGGTAAACAAAGAGAGCTCGTGGTAAACAAAGAGAGCTCGTGGTAAACAAAGAGAGCTCGTGGTAAACAAAGAGAGCTCGTGGTAAACAAAGAGAGCTCGTGGTAAACAAAGAGAGCTCGTTTTAAACAAAGAGAGCTCGTGGTAAACAAAGAGAGCTCGTGGTAAACAAAGAGAGCTCGTGGTAAACAAAGAGAGCTCGTGGTAAACAAAAATTGTAGTGAGACAAAGGCTAAGAGTAAAATGACATGAAAGATATACAGGTGAAAGTTATAAACACAGAACTAAGCAGAAAAACAAGGAGCGACCGTACAAAGTTAAAAAATAAAGTTGAAGAACAGTTTTTTTTTTTTTTTTTTGCAAGAAAGGCCAATGCAGAATCACCGTTAATGTAATTCACGAAAAAAAGACGACATTAAAAAAACTAGATAATAAGAGTCAAGAGTGTGGAGAGAGAACTGACAAAGAATGACAAAGTTTGTGTAAACCTGATACGAAGGATCAAAGACTTCTCAATGAAAAAAGCGTTGTAGACAACAAGATGAGAGACACAAAGAAGAAATTAAGTGGACAAAAGTAATAAGAGAAGTAACTCATGAAAAAAATTAATTCAAATGAAGCCATGGAAATAAAAGATGCATTACCTTGGATACTGATAAAGGTAGAAGATTATATATGTGCCTCTGCTGAGAGGATTTTCAACAAGTCAATGTCAACAAGTCAACTTCTAGACAGCTGGAAAATTGCGAATGTGATCTCGAGATCCAAAAAAAAAAAAAAATTAGAAGCACTAAATCTTAGACCA
Source organism: Cherax destructor (assembly GCA_009830355.1). Taxonomy (NCBI): domain Eukaryota; kingdom Metazoa; phylum Arthropoda; class Malacostraca; order Decapoda; family Parastacidae; genus Cherax; species Cherax destructor. The sequence continues at coordinate 82,481 of WNWK01007446.1, read as the reverse complement.
GCTTTGTTAACAAGCGTATTAGCTAAAGTAAATTAAAATCTAAACTGTTACTTTGAAAAATATAAATGAATTTGAGAGTCAGGTCCACACCGGGGACTGCTGTACAGTACACCGGGGACTGCTGTACAGTACACCGGGGACTGCTGTACAGTACACCGGGGACTGCTGTACAGTACACCGGGGACTGCTGTACAGTACACCTGGGGACTGCTGTACAGTACACCGGGGACTGCTGTACAGTACACCGGGGACTGCTGTACAGTACACCGGGGACTGCTGTACAGTACACCGGGGACTGCTGTACAGTACACCGGGGACTGCTGTACAGTACACCGGGGACTGCTGTACAGTACACCGGGGACTGCTGACAGTACACGGGGACTGCTGTACAGTACACCGGGGACTGCTGTACAGTACACCGGGGACTGCTGTACAGTACACCGGGGACTGCTGTACAGTACACCGGGGACTGCTGTACAGTACACCGGGGACTGCTGTACAGTACACCGGGGACTGCTGTACAGTACACCGGGGACTGCTGTACAGTACACCGGGGACTGCTGTACAGTACACCGGGGACTGCTGTACAGTACACCGGGACTGCTGTACAGTACACCGGGACTGCTGTACAGTACACCGGGGACTGCTGTACAGTACACCGGGGACTGCTGTACAGTACACCGGGGACTGCTGTACAGTACACCGGGACTGCTGTACAGTACACCGGGGACTGCTGTACAGTACACCGGGACTGCTGTACAGTACACCGGGGACTGCTGTACAGTACACCGGGGACTGCTGTACAGTACACCGGGGACTGCTGTACAGTACACCGGGGACTGCTGTACAGTACACCGGGGACTGCTGTACAGTACACCGGGGACTGCTGTACAGTACACCGGGGACTGCTGTACAGTACACCGGGGACTGCTGTACAGTACACCGGGGACTGCTGTACAGTACACCGGGGACTGCTGTACAGTACACGGGGACTGCTGTACAGTACACGGGGCGCTGTACAGTACACGGGGACTGCTGTACAGTACACTGGGGACTGCTGTACAGTACACGGGGACTGCTGTACAGTACACCGGGGACTGCTGTACAGCACACCGGGGACTGCTGTACAGCACACCGGGGACTGCTGTACAGCACACCGGGGACTGCTGTACAGCACACCGGGGACTGCTGTACAGTACACCGGGGACTGCTGTACAGTACACCGGGGACTGCTGTACAGTACACCGGGGACTGCTGTACAGTACACCGGGGACTGCTGTACAGTACACCGGGGACTGCTGTACAGTACACCGGGGACTGCTGTACAGTACACCGGGGACTGCTGTACAGTACAGAATGGAAAGGCAAACACCGACGACAGGAAAAAGAGATCAAAAAAGATACATGAAAACCTTAAAAAATAGAAAGCAGAGGCCAGTGGTGACGAGTAGACTCAACTAGACCCCTAATGTTCCTGATGTACTTTAATAAACTGCACGAGTGAATTTTGTGAATAACTTTTTGTTAATGATGTGTTACTAATGAAAAATATGAAGCTGTTAAAAAAAAGAGAAATTTCAAGATGTCAAGAAGCTGCAGACGTGATCAGGCAAATAAGAACTAGATTTTAACCCTGATAAATGAGAAGGAATGAGAATTTGAGTGATAAAAGAAAAGAATATGATTTTGGGGAAAGGCGAAGAGGCACTGCAGCTAACGAAAAAGTAGAACGATTTTTTTTTAGTAAGCATCACATCAAATATATCACTGGAAACCCATAGCAACAACAAAATTTCACATAGAACTGTTTCCTGGAACGTTGACAATGAGTACGTTTGCTTGTTATACACAACATGAATGACATTCATCATCTAGTAAGAGGCGCTGGCAGTTTGGCAGATGAGTAAAACACTGAAGATATCTCAGTGTTGCACATATATTATTGTAACCACGAACGAGTGGTATTGATCAACAACAACACTGCGTTAGCCAAGGACTCGAACCCATGTTGTACTGGCTCGCCTATGGTGAGCGAGAACCACATGACGCTTTAACCCACATGACCACCAAATCCTACATGTTTTGGTGGTACTGTGGGTTAAAGAGTCATGTGGTTCTCGCTCACCATAGGCGAGCCAGTACAACATGGGTTCGAGTCCTTGGCTAGCGCAGTGTTGTTATTGATATGCAATTAATATTTGGATTCTGACACCGATAAAGCATATAAACACCAGAAGCCGCAAAGTTCCACTAAGGGATTAGTAATGAAACAGAGGAGACAGGACTAAGGATCTGAAAGTAATATCCTTATGAGTGAGCAAATCCATGAAGGAAACAAACGTGAAGAATAAATACACAAAGGATTAATTGGAGTGAATAGGGACATACTGTTTGAGATGGAAGGAGTGGGAGCAAGGGAATATATATGACAGCCAGTCACATAAGCAATAGTGTCAGTGAATAGCAGGTGGCTAAGGTAAATACTACACACATATTCTTATCCAAGAAGAGAAGGAATCAGCAAAGACAGTAGACTGTAGCTGCGAGATGGATCCATGAACCACGCTAACACAACTGGGATGGTACACACAGCATGCCTTACCATATTAATCACTTACCTTCAGAAATGATGTCTGAGAGTTCCCGTACCCAGATACAACTCACAAACTGAAATTGTACTGGATCGACTTAATTTCCTTTCCAGATGAGGTCATCATGCTCCTTCACTTAGAACTAACTCATTCTCAGACATTTTAAAGAGAGGAAAGGAAAGAGAGACAGAGAGAAATTTCTTAAATGACTAACATCAAGTTTGCAAAATTTTAAGCCATGTTAAAGTCCTCATCTCCTCATCCATTCAGAGGCAGCGTCGTCGGTAATTACCTGTGCTGACGTGCTTGGTCCTAGTTAGGGCAATCACAGCACCAGGTATGTTCTGTGGATGGTTTGGGCAGGTTCGAGCAGCGAAGCAGGAGAACAGAGAGAAACAGTAGCATGTGTCTAGTTGGGATCGTTACCCCTTTTGGAAGGTTTTCTAGTGTGTGTGTGTGTGTGTGTACTCACCTAATTGTACTCACCTAATTGTGGTTGCAGGTGTCGAGACTCAGCTCCTGGCCCCGCCTCTTCTCTGTCCGCTACTGGGTCTCTGCTCTCCCTGCTCCATGAGCTTTATCATACCTCGTCTTAAAACTGTGTATGGTTCCTGCCTCCACTATATCTTTCTCTAGACTATTCCACTTCCTGACTACTCTGTGGCTGAAGAAATGCTTCCTAACATCCCTTTGACTCATCTGAGTCTTCAGCTTCCAGTTGTGTCCCCTTGTTTCTGTGTTCCCTCTCTGGAACATCCTGTCACTGTCTACCTTGTCGATTCCCCGCAGTATTTTGTATGTCGTTATCATGTCTCCTCTGACCCTTCTTTCCTCCAGTGTTGTTAGTCCTATTTCCCTCAACCTTTCTTCATAGGACAGACCCCTGAGTTGTGGAACTAACCTAGTCGCAAACCTTTGCACTTTCTCTAGTTTCTTTACGTGCTTGACCAGGTGTGGGTTCCAGACTGGTGCTGCATATTCTAGTATGGGCCTGACGTACACGGTGTACAGTGTCTTGAACGATTCCTTGTTAAGGTAACGGAACGCTAATCTTAGGTTTGCCAGTCGCCCATATGCTGCCCCAGTTATCTGGTTGATGTGTGCCTCCGGAGACGTGCTTGGCGTTATACTCACCCCAAGGTCTTTCTCCTTTGCCGAGGTTTGTAGCCTTTGTCCGCCTAGCCTGTACTCTGTCAGCGGTCTTCTTTGCCCTTCTCCGATCTTCATGACTTTGCATTTGGTGGGATTGAATTCGAGAAGCCAGTTGCTAGACCAGATGTCAAGCTTGTCCAGGTCTGTTTGAAGTCCTGCTTGGTCCTCCTCCGATGTGATTCTCTTCATTAATTTCACATCATCCGCGAACAGAGACACTTCTGAGTCTATCCCATCCGTCATGTCATTTACATATACCAAGAATAACACTGGTCCTAGGACTGACCCCTGCGGTACGCCGCTCGTCACAGGCGCCCACTGTGATACCTCATCACGCACCATGACCCGTTGTTGCCTCCCTGTGAGGTATTCCCTGATCCATTCCAGTGCCCTTCCTGTTATACATGCTTGTTCTTCCAACTTCTTTACTAATCTCATGTGAGGAACTGTGTCGAAGGCCTTCCTGCAGTCCAGGAAAATGCAATCAACAAACCCTTCTCTCTCTTGCCTTACCTCTGTTACTTTATCATAGAACTCTAGGAGGTTTGTTACACAAGATTTTCCTTCCCGGAATCCGTGCTGTCTGGTGTTTATTATCCTGTTCAGCTCGAGGTGCTCCACCATTCTTTTCATGATGATTTTCTCCAGGACTTTGCACACTATACATGTAAGTGACACCGGTCTATAGTTTAGTGCCTCTTTTCTGTCTCCTTTTTTAAAGATGGGTACTACATTGGCCTTCTTCCATACCTCAGGTAACTGCCCATTTTCAAGGGATGTTTTGAATATTATGGTAAGGGGCACACTCAGTACCTCAGCTCCTTCCCGAAGAACCCACGGGGAGATATTGTCCTGACTCATCGCCTTTGAGGTATCAAGGTCACTGAGTAACTGCTTCACCTCCTCCTCAGTTGTGTGTATGCCCTCTAGCACTTGATACATCCCTTGTTGGTGACGCACCCCGTCCTGTCTACCCAGCTGCCTTCCTTCCTCCACTGTGAATACTTCCTTAAACCTCAAGTTAAGCTCCTCACATACCTCTTGATCGTTACTTGTGAGTTCCCCATCTTCTTTCCTCAGTCTTATCACCTGGTCCTTAACTGCTGTCTTCCTTCTGATGTGACTGTACATCAGTTTCGGGTCGGACTTTACTTTCGATGCTATGTCATTTTCGTACTGTTTCTGGGCCTCCCTCCGTACCTGTGCATACTCGTTTCTAGCTCTTCTACTAATCTCTTTGTTTACTTGGGTTCTTTGCCTTCTGTACCTTTTCCATTCTCTGACACTCTGAGTCTTTGCCTCCCTGCACCTTTGGGTAAACCAGGGGCTCTTTCTGGTTTTCCCGTTTGATCTTTTTCCTCTGGGTATAAACCGTTACTCTGCCTTCTTGCACTTTGCGCTTACGTATTCCATCATTTCATTTATTGTCTGTCCGTCCATTTCCCTTTCCTACTGAACCTCTTGCAGGAAATTCCTCATGCCTGTGTAGTTTCCTCTTTTAAAATCTGGTTTGTCTCTTTCGGTACCGCTTTCCCTCTCCACCTGTAGCTCTACAATGTACTCAAAGCTCAGCACCATATGGTCACTGGCTCCCAGGGGGATCTCGTGTGTTATGTCTTCAATATCTGAGCTGTTCAGGGTGAATACAAGGTCCAGTCTTGCTGGTTCATCTTCTCCTCTCACTCTGGTCGTGTCCCTGACATGTTGGTGCATCAGGTTTTCCAGTACCGCGTCCATCATCTTGGCTCTCCAAGTTTCTGGACCCCCACGTGGTTCTTGGTTCTCCCAGTCGATCTCCCTGTGATTGAAATCGCCCATGACCAGTAGCTTCGCTCTGCTCATGTGCGCTTTTCTTGCCACCTCCGCCAGAGGTGTGTGTGTTCGTTACCATTTTGTCCTAGGCACATGTTGATTAGACACTAGGCCTGTTGTATGTGTGTGTGTGTAAGGAAACACTTCGAAATGTTTCCGCCCCGCCGGGAACCGAACCCGGGCCCTCCGTGCGTGAAGCGAGAGCTTTAGCCATCAGGCCACCGGGGGCACTGTGTGTGTGTGTGTGTGTGTGTGTGTGTGTGTGTGTGTGTGTGGTGTGTGGTTTCCCGCACTTCCGCCCTGCGCCTCTTAAACGGTAATATTCTTGCCTCATGGACCCTATCATACCCATTCTTGAAACTCTGTATTGAGGTTGACTCTACCGCTTCCCCATTTAGCTCATTCCTCTCATCACTCTGAGATTGCAGAAACATTTTCTTACCTTTCTGTGACTTCTTTGTCTTTATCTTCCATTCATGACCTCCCTTCACTTTGCCTCGCATTTAAAAAAAAAAATCTCCCAGTATCTGCTCACTCAAACCTCTGAGTAAATTGCATGTCCTAATAATGGCTCCTCTACTTTTTTTCTATAGTAGTCAGGTCAATTTCTTTAGTCTTGCCTTATAACTCAAGCAATTCAGTTCTGGAGGTTCTTGTTACAAACCATTTAACCTTTTCGAATTTGCATATGTGCATGACCAAATATCGACTCAATGCTGGTTCTTTGATAGATCTGACATATGTCGTGTAGAGAGACAGAAATGGGTAATGATTTTTCGGAATGCAATTCTCAGATTAGTTTTGATTCTGGGGAAAAACCTGTCTTTGCTCTCCTTGAGCTCTCCTTCCTGCATTCGGTCTTATTAACTGTTTTTGTGCTGTTGTCTTCCCTTTGATGTGACTGTATTGCAAATTAGGATCAGATTTGTCTTTCGATGTTATTTCATTCTCAAACTGTCATTGAGCTATCCTTCGTTTGTGGCTCTTCTGCAAATTATTCTCCTTTCTGTTGTTCTTTGTTTTCTATTTTTCCACGCTCTTACATTTTTAGTTTTTTTCCTTTCTGCATCTCGCCTGTACCTTGGATTTTTTTTATTTTTTTTATGAATACTTTTACTTTTTAGAAAAACTTTCACCTATGCCTCCTTGCACATTCCAGCTGACTACCCCATTTTCTCATTTGTTGCCTTATCTTCTGTTTCTCTTCCTTACTGTACTGCCATCAAGAATTTTCTCACATCTGCGTCGTCTCGTCTTCCCAAGTCAAATCTTGTTTTTTCCTCGCTATGTTTCTCATCATGTTTAATTTCTCAAAACATCGGAAAGTCAGTGCTGTAGGGTCGCTAACACCCAGGGGTATTTCGTATTCAGTGTCATGTATATGAAATTTGGTTAGGGTGAATACTGGGTCCAGCTTTGCTGGTTCATCCCTTCCTTTCTCTCCGGTTGTATTCCTGACATGTTGGCTTAAAATAATTTCAATCACAACCTTCCATATTTCCGGCTCTGTGTGAATTCCAAGTCTCCCAGTCGACTGTGTTGTGATTCAAATCTCCCATGATTAGTATCTTTGCTATGGCATCAACCATTGATTTTTTGCTACTATTGTAATGTTCTCTTGGTCTCCTGCTATTATCAGAGCTGTCACTGCCTTGGATTCTCCAATCTTGAATATGCCTATTTCGTAATCAAGTCACTCTTGATTGTTTATTCCTCTCACCTCCTTAAAATTTCTTTGATTTCTGATTAGCACTTCTCGTCCTCCTCACGTCATTCTATACTTTCTCAGAATTTGATGTCATTTTTTAAAAAAAAATTACATCCTTTATCATTTCCCTGATTTTTGTTTCTGTGACTGTATTGATATCTTAGACTGTTTCTGCTAAACACTCATTTTATTTGTCACTCTTGGTGGTCTGTGTGTCATTCCTTTGGTTTACTTTCTGTAACTATTTTCCAGCTCTCATTTCCTGATTTCCTTAACCTTACCAACAAGTTAAAGAGACAGGATGGGGAGAGGAAGGAGTTGGAGACTGAAGGATTTCCGGCCTGGAGGGTATTCGGGGATCAACGCCCCCGTGACCTGGTCCATGACCGAGCTTCCCGATGGATTAGGGCTTGATCAACTAGGCTGTTACTGCTGGCCGCAAGTAGTCCAACGTACGAACCACAGCCCGGCTGATCCGGCACTGACTTTAGGTATCTGTCCAGCTCCCTCTTGAAGACAACCGGGGGTCTATTGGTAATTCCCGTTATGACTGGTGGGACGCTGTTGAACAGTCTTGGGCCCCGGACACCTATTGTGTATTCTCTTAGTGTACTAATGGCGCCCCTACTTTTCATTGGGGGAAAGTATTATGTTGCACTGCCTGCCCAGTCTTTCTTTTGCTTTCGTAGGAAATGATTTCTATGTGCAGATTAGGGATCAGTCCCTCTAGGATTTCCAGGTGTAGATCATGATGTATCTCTCTCGCCTGCGCTCCAGTGAGTACAAATCAAGTGTTTCCAAGCGTTCACAGTAGTTAAGTTGTTTGACGGAACTCATATGTGCAGTAAAGGTTCTCTGTACATTCTCTAGATCTGCGATTTCACCGGCCTTGAATGAAGATGTTAATGTACAGCAGTATTCCAGCCTAGAGAGAACAAGTGATTTAAAAATGATCATTATTGGCTTGGCATCTCTTGTCTTGAATGTTCTCATTATCCATCCTATCATTTTCCTCGCAGATGTGATAGTGACATTGTCGTGATCTTGAAGGTGAGATCCTCGGACATTACCACTCCCAGGTCCTTCACATTACTTTTCCGCTCTATTGTGTGATTAGAGTTTATAGTATACTCAGTTCTAGCTGTTATTTCCTCCAGTTTTCCATAACGGAGTAGTTGGAATTTGTCTTCATTGAACATCATATTGTTCTCCGTTGCCCATTGGAAAACTTGGTTCATATCGTCTTGGAAATTTCCCGTGTCCTCAATGGATGACAGTCTCGTACAAATTCTAGTATCGTCTGCAAAAGATGATACGGTGTTTTAGTTTACATCTCTGTCTATGTCTGATATGAGGATGAGGAACATGAGGGCGAGTACTGTGCCTTGTGGAACAGAGCTCTTCACTATGGCAGCTTCGGATTTAACTCTGTTTACCACTACTCTTTGCGTTCGAGTGGTTAGAAAGTTGAAGATCCATCTGCCTATTTTGCCAGTTATCCCTTTAGCACGCATTTTGTGCGCAATTACACCATGATCGCACTTGTCAAAGGCTTTAGCAAAATCTATGTATACTACATCTGCATTCTGTTTTCCAGTGGAGTGTTTGTGGGGAGTCGCTTGTGCTGGAAGGCGTGAAGATTATGGTTGTGTGTGATGGAGGATGGGTGGTAGGGAGCGGATGCTTTTTAGTGTTCTTCATTATAAAGATTGGTCGGGCTTGGGTTTTATACGGTGTAATCCTGGAGGTTAAGATTCTGCTCATGTTAATGCCGCCCCTCACCCTTCTTCATGTTAATGCCGCCCCCTCACCCTGTTGCAATTTGTTTCCTTCAGTTGTTTCATCTTCTGATCTGTCAGGATCCAGGTTAACATCGAATAAACTATCATTCCCTTAGTAGTAATTTCCTTCTCAAAATCCTCTCTTGTTCTATTTGTCACGACAGTTATTTTGGTGTGTTTTGCATTTAAGTACCTTCTGATTCTTAGAAAATATTCCCCCTGCTAGCTCTAATCTCTTGCTCTTCTGCCTCTATCTCTTTTCACTTGTCCTATAATGGAGTTCTTGAAGACTTTGGATAGTTAGCGACCTCTTCCCATTTTCCTTCCCCCAGGTTGTCATGTCTGTTGTGAGCAATTCGTTTATCGCTTCTCTTATCTTCTATACCTCCTGATTTTATACAAAGAGTTCTGTATATGACTATTTTCCTTGCACTTCCCTTTTGACTGACTCCTCTCCTGCATTTTACGTTATTGTTTCAGCTTCTTTCCCCTTTCCTTCATTTCATCTATTTCCTGGTTTAGTTTTCTCATGTCCTCTCGAAGACCTTTAGCAATTTCTTCAGCTGCAAGAGCTCTTTTCTTCTACTTTTTGCCTTCTTCTAATAATACTTTTACCGTTCTCTCCATTTTTCAGAGAGAGCACGAAACGTTCTTTTTCACTCCTCTTTCGTCTTTCATCTGGTCTTTCAATAACGTTCAACTTCCTTCTCCCTCCTTTAAAGCTCCCCTTCAATTTTTTTCTTCGTATTATAATTTATTTATTCTTGAAGTGTCCTAATGTTAGGTGCAATATCTTCATTTCATTTCAGGAAATACTACTCAAAGTGGCACTGATTACACTGCCGATTCAGTTAATTTTGTGCAAATCAGAAGTGGAAAAGTGATCTGTGAGAGGAGTGTGTGGATGAGTGTTTGTGGTTGCAGGAGTCGAGCTCAACACTTCTCTGTAAGCTGCTACAGGATTCACTCTGTCCTGGCTTCAAGAGCTTTATCGCACCCATGTGTGTGTGTGTGTGTGCTCACTTGTCGTCGCAGAGGTCGAATCTCAGCTCCATTAACTTGATGCTTACCAGATTCACTCTCTCCTATATATGGAGCCTGTACGTACCACTTCTGCATAGGTATCATTCCACTTCCTAACCACCCTGAGACTGAAGAAATAATTCCTGACATCCCTGTTGCTCATCTGTGTCCTTAACTTCCATTTGTGTCTCCCGAGTGTCTGTGTCTCGCGACACAGACAGTCCGTCATAGTACACACTATCAATTCCTCTGACGTTCGAGTGTGTATTGCCAATGTGTATTTGAACTCTATTTCAGGTGTTTAGGTACTCTTCATAAGTGCCTGTACTCCTAAAGTACTTCAAAGGTTCCCTGTCAATACCTCAAGTTATTCAAGGTATCTAGTATCTTCCCCGTGTACTTTTTATTTGCCGTGTGTACTCCTTATATACTTTTGATTTGTGGGGTCCCCAAGGTCTTCCGAGGTTCTTTATATATTCTTTACTTTCAAGGTGAATTGTGTACTCTTTATGTACTTCTAAGGAACCTTCGTTCCCTCAGTTATTTTCAAGGTGCTCTGTGGGATCCTTGTAATTCCGAGGTCCACTGTGAACATGCCATGTTCTTCCAAGGTGTCTTGTATACTCTTGAAGAACGTCCAACACATTTTGTGCACTTTCTCCTGTACTTTCAAGTACTCTGTTTACTCTCCATGTATTATCCAAGTGTCGAGACAAATGGAGTGAAATATCGACACGAGGAAAAAAGACAAACAATTGATGTACAATGCGATCTTCTATTGACAACATTTCGAACACACTGTGGGCTTTGTCAAGTCATAAACAGATCTGCTTGTAACTTGAGAAAACCCTCTGTGTGGGCAAAACATTGTCAATAAAGTATCGCATTATACTGCTTTGTGTCTCTTTTTCCATTACCAAAGTGTTTTGTGTACTCTCCAATTTCTTTCATGGTGCCTTGTGTACTACCCAAAAAATTTATCGGGTGTCTACTATATACTCCCTAAATTCCAGGGACCATTCTGGATTCCCTAAAAACACTTCCAAAATATCGTATGTACTCCCAGAATGCTTCCAGAGAACTCAGTATCAATTATTTCCGAGTACTTCCAAGGTACCTTTTCTGCTCGTGAAAAACTCTAGAGGTATCGTGTGTACTCCAGGTTAATAGGTGCTCCCGGGTTTATAGCTGGGAGAGCATTAGATGGAAGAGGGAGGTGGAAAAGGAGGTGTGGGAGAGGTAATACACTTGAAAGAGGGACAGAATGTGGATAATGGGAAGGAAGAGGTAGAAAATATTTCGAAAAAGGAAGGAAAAGCCGATGAAGGGGGTGGAGAAGATGGGAAAAAAATCGAAGGGCAAAAGGAACAACAGAGTAAGACTAAAGGGGAAGACGAGAAGATGATATAGAAGTGACAGGTAAAAGAATGAAGAGGGCAGGAGAGGAAATATAAGTGGGCTAGTGAAAGGGAGGACGAAGTGAAGGAATGAGAAAGGTGAGTAGAGGGAGGGAGGATGGAAGGCAAAAAAGAATAGGCAGACAAGAGAGAGTTTTTCATTTAGGTTGGCAGATCGTCTGTCATGTTGAGTCTCTAACGAACCTGCCCTTGACTGACAGGTGACACCCCCCAGGTGGTTGAGAGACGCTCTCTCTCTCTCTTTCCCTATCTCTCTTTCTGTGTTTCTCTCCCTGCCTCTTTGTCAGGGTTTTACAAGGTTAGTTAAGGTTCCCAACTTTATTTACAAGGTAAGAGCTGTTACCTTCATCAGCTCATTTCTCTCTCTCTCTCTCTCTCTCTCTCTCTCTCTCTCTCTCTCTCTCTCTCTCTGTGTGTGTGTCTCTCTGTGTCTCTGTCTCTCTGTGTCTCTGTCTGTCTCTCTGTTTCTGTCTCTGTCTGATAAATATACTGAAATCAAATTGAGCTTTACCTAGTGATCATCTTTACAGCCTCTCTCTCCCCAGCCCATCCACCGAACTACTGAAAATTTTCGATGTTAATGGAGGAACAAGTGCATCAACAAGCAGGCGGAGTTCAATTATGCGCGATATACAGCCTTCATATATCGGCTGATCAGTGAGATATGACGCAGTATACCACGCACCAGTTGCCAAAACGGCGAGAAATGTGTGTGAGGGTGTGGTGATGCAAAGGTGCAAAGTTTTGCACAGAGAGGTGGCAACACTTTGTCGGTCTGTGTTGAAGAGGGGATGTAAGAAGAGGGGGGAGAAAAGAGTAGGAAAGGGGGGGGGAGAGAAGAGTGAGGAAAGAGAGAAGGGAGAATGAAAGAAGAGGGTGCAGAAGAAGAAAAGAGGAATGGGGAGTTAATGAGATAGGGAGAGAATGTGTGTACTCACCTATTTGTACTCACCTATTTGTGGTTGCAGGGGTCGAGTCATAGCTCCTGGCCCCGCCTCTTCACTGATTGCTACTAGGTCCTCTCTCTCCCTGCTCCATGAGCTTTATCAAACCTAGTCTTAAAACTATGTATGGTTCCTGCCTCCACTATGTCGCTTTCCAAGCTATTCCACTTCCTGACAACTCTATGACTGAAGAAATACTTCCTAACATCCCTTTGACTCATAGGAGTCTTCAACTTCCAATTGTGACCCCTTGTTTCTGTGTCCCCTCTCTGGAACATCTTGTCTCTGTCCACCTTATCTATTCCTCGCAGTATTTTATGTTCGTTATCATGTTCCCCTAACCCTCCTGTCCTCTAGTGTCGTCAGGCCGATTTCCCTTAACCTTTCTTCGTAGGACAATCCCCTTAGCTCTGGGACTAGTCTTGTTGCAAACCTTTGCACTTTCTCTAATTTCTTGACGTGCTTGACCAGGTGTGGGTTCCAAACTGGTGCTGCATACTCCAGTATGGGCCTGACGTATATGGTATACAGAGTCTTGAATGATTCCTTGGTGAGGTATTGGAACGCTATTCTTAGGTTTGCCAGCCGCCCGTATGCTGCAGCAGTTATCTGATTGATGTGTGCCTCAGGAGATGTGCTCGGTATTATACTCACCCCAAGATCTTTTTCTTTGAGTGAGGTTTGCAGTCTTTGGCCACCTAGACTATACTCTGTCTGCGGTCTTCTTTGCCCTTCCCCGATATTCATGACTTTACATTTGGCAGGGTTAAATTCAAGGAGCCAGTTACTGGACCAGGCTTGCAGCCTGTCCAGGTCTCTTGTATTCCTGCCTGATCCTCGACTGATTTGATTCTTCTCATTAACTTCACATCATCTGCAAACAGGGACACTTCTGAGTCTATCCCTTCCGTTATGTCATTCACATATACCAAAAACAGTACAGGTCCTAGGACTGACCCTTGTGGAACTCCACTCGTCACAGGTGCCCACTCTGACATCTCGTCACGTACCATGACTCGTTGTTGCCTCCCTGTCAGATATTCTCTGATCCATTGCAGTGCTTTTCCTGTTACGTGTGCCTGATCCTCTAGCTTTTGCATTAATCTCTTGTGAGGAACTGTGTCGAACGCCTTCTTGCAGTCCAAAAAATGCAGTCTATCCACCCTCTCTCTCGTGTCTTACTTCTGTTACCTTGTCATAAAACTGCAGTAGGTTTGTGACACAGGATTTTCCTTCCCTGAAACCATGCTGGTTGTCGTTTATAAGCTTGTGTCTTTCTAGGTGCTCCACCATTCTCCTCCTGATGATCTTCTCCATGACTTTGCATACTATACACGTCAGTGACACGGGTCTGTAGTTTAATGCCTCGTGTCTGTCTCCTTTCTTAAAAATTGGGACTACATTTGCCATCTTCCACGCCTCAGGTAGTTGCCCAGTTTCAATGGATGTGTTGAAGATTTGTGTTAGTGGCACACACAACATCTCTGCTCCTCTCTAAGGACCCACGGAGAAATGTTGTCCCGGTCCCACCGCTTTTGAGGTATCGAGTTCACATAGCAGCTTCTTCACCTCCTCCTCGGTTGTGTGTATTTCATCCAGCACTTGTTGGTATACCTCCCTATTCTGAATTCCTGGAGTCCTTCCTGTCTCCTGTGTAAATACTTCTTTAAATCTCATGTTGAGCTCCTCACATACCTCTTGGTCGTTTATTGTGAACTCCCCACCTTCCTTTCTCAGCCTGATTACCTGGTCCTTGACTGTTGTTTTCCTCCTGATGTGGCTATACAGCAGCTTCGGGTCAGACTTGACTTTTGATGCTATATCATTTTCATATTGTCGCTGAGCCTCCCTTCTTACCTGTGCATATTCGTTTCTGGCTCTTCGGCTAATCTCTTTATTTTCCTGGGTCCTTTGTCTTCTGTACTTTTTCCATTCTCTATTACACTTACTTTTTGCCTCCCTACACCTCTGGGTGAACCAAGGACTCGTTCTGGTCTTCCCATTACTTCTGTTTCCCTTGGGGACAAACCTCTCCTCTGCCTCTTTGCATTTGGTTGTCACATATTCCATCATTTCTTTTACTGGTTTTCCTGCCAATTCTCTCTCCCACTGAACGTCTTGTAGGAAGTTCCTCATGCCTGTGTAGTCCCCCCTTTTGTAGTTTCGTTTCTCCCTTCCTATTCCTGCGTGTGTGTGTGTGTGTGTGTGTGTGTGTGTGTGTGTGTGTGTGTATGTATGTACTCAACAATTGGGGTTGCAGGGATTGATTCACAGCTCCTGTGTGTGTGTGTATGAGAGAGAGAGAGTGAGAAAGAGATAGAGAGAGAGAGTGAGTGAGAAAGATATAGAAGAGAGAGAGAGAGAGAGAGAGAGAGGAAGGGAGGGAGGGAGAAAGAGTAAATGTAAATACATTGGGAGCATTTTAAAAGAAACAGACCCCAGAAGATTTTTACATCTGCATTGGAACACTTAACTTCTTGCAGTGGTTCTGCCACAGATTACATTTAGAATGAAGAGGTTCAGGTGGAAACGTTTAAGCTCTCGTACAACTCTTTACTCTTTCCAGCTCAAATGTTACCAAGAAATGGCAGTACATCCCAGGGATCAGTGACAGTACACTCCAGCCACAAGAGTATCCACTGACATTCCCCAGTTAAAGTACACTCAAGCACCCCAGGCACCAGTGACAGTACACTCCAGCCACAAGAATATCCACTGATAAACACCCCAGGCACCAGCTACTGTGCACCTCAGGCTCAAGGTGAATCCGGTAAAGCTCTACCGTGTCATATTGCAAAATGTGCTAGGAAATTAACCATGAAAATTTAATATTATTTAACTACTAGCAGCAGCAGCAGCAACAACAACAGCACCCGCAACAACAATACCCACAATAACAACACCCACAACAACAATGCCTACCCACAATAACAGCACCCACAACAACAATGCCTACCCACAATAACAACACCCACAACAACAAAAACACCTACAACAAAAACACCCACAACAACAAAGACACCCACAACAAAAACACCCACAACAACAAAAACACCCACAACAACAAAAACACCCACAACAACAAAAACACCCACAACAACAAAGACACCCACAACAAAAACACCCACAACAAAAACACCCACAACAACATCCCCAACAGCAACAATGACATCAACAACTTATTTCCTTAACACGATCTTTGAAACTTACTGTAAAAATTATCTTTAAGAACGTAAATACTATTAAGCATCAACTAATGACAAACTTTAATACTTCTGTAGGATGTACTAACTATGTGCCATGTAAACAATGCGATTCCAAGTACATAGATCAAACAGGAAAAATCCTCGGAGCTGTGTTTAATAAACATATATATTCTATTAGATACGAACATAATTCTAATGCCTAGATTTACATTTAAGGGACAGATATTATAAAGTTGATTGAGTCCTTGTCAGCGATTTTAATCCAATACAATTCAAAAATAGATCGTAATATGACTCACGAAATCGTAATGACACGATCACAAACAAACCATACCACGGGTGGGGTTCGAACCCGCGGCATGATATCCGGTTAAATGCGAGCACACAAAGTTATTGGACAGTTGTCTAATCAGGTTTGTAGTCTGTGTTAAAAGATGCATTATTATACCAGAGGAAAATAGCATGTTACTGTTGTGCTTAGTCTAACATTTGCCTGTTATATCCCAAATTCGTGTTATGGATAAAGTTTTACATAAAAAAATTCTGTCAAGTTTTTACAAACAGTAGCGTTTTCCAGAGACATAAAATGATGAAGGAAAATGTTATAAAATTTTGATTTATTGGTGATAAAGAAGATCTTATCTACTCTTTGTTCAGATGTGTTAGGGTACGTGAGGAGCCCTTCTAATGAAATAGAAAATGGAAAGTTGTCTCGAATTTCCACTATCTTTGCTGTTTTTCTCTCTGTTGCAGTTACTAGGCAAGCTTTTATTATATAAGTGGATTATTCTACTCTTGCTCATGCTTCATTTTAGGAATCCAGAAGACAAGAGGCAAGTGGATAGCGTTTGCTTATTAATGCTGTCCATGTAGATCCATTAGCATAGATTCAAGATATAGACTGGCATATGTAGATAAATAGGAGCCACATGGGTGATGAACCAGCAAGACTGGACCCCATATTCATCTTGAGAAGTTCAGACATTGAGGACATCACATATGAAAGGTCCCTCGGAGCTAGTGATCATATAGTCCTGAGCTTCGAATTCATAGTAAAGTTACAAGTGGAGAGGGATGCAGGACGAGTAGGATGGGATAATCCAAATCAAAAGAGGGGACTACATAGGAATGAGAAATTTCCTGCATGAGGTTCAGTGGTAAAGAGAACTGATGGGAAAATCGGTGAATGAAGTTGTAGAACACATGACAACAAAATGCAAGGCGGCAGAGGAGAGGTTTGTACCCAAGGGTAACAGAAACAATGGGAAGACTAGAACGAGCCCATGGTTCACCCAAAGGTGTAGAGAGGCCAAAACTAAGTGCACTAGAGAATGGAAAAAGTATATAAGACAAAAGACTCAAGAAAATAGGGAGATTAGTTGAATAGCCAGAACTGAATATGCACAGATAAGGAGGGAGGCCCAGCGGCAATACGAAAATGACAGCATCGAAAGCCAAATCTGACCCGAAGTTGTTGTACAGCCACATCAGGAGGAAAACAACAGTCAAAGAACAGGTAATCAGGCTGAGGAAGGAAGGAAGGGAGTTCACAAAAAAAACGACAGAGAAGTATGTTAACAGCTCAACACGAGATTTAAGGAAGTATTTTCAGTGGAGACAAAGAATTCCAGAAAGCCGGAATGGTGGGGTACATCAACAAATGCTGGACACAATACACAACAGAGGAGGAAGTGAAGAGGCTGCTAAGTGAACTAGATACCTCAGAGGTGGTGGGTCCCAATAATATGTCTCCTTGGGTCCTGAGAGAAGGAGCAGATACACTCTGTGTTCTACTATTAACAATTTTCAATAAACCTGTCAGAAACAGGCCAACTGCCTGAGGTGTGGAAGACAGCAAATGTAATCATGATTTTTAAGAAAGGAGACAGACAGGCTGCACTAAATTACAGACCAGTGTCACTGACAGGTATAGTACATAAAGTTACGGAGAAGATTATCAGGAAAAAGAGTGGTGGAGCACCTAGAAAGGAACGACGTCATACATGACAACCAGCACGGTTTCAGGAAAGGGAAATCTAGTGTCACAAATCTATTGGAGTTCTACGACAAAGTAGTAGAAGTAAGACAAGAGAGAAAGGGATGGGTAGACCTCATCTTCTTGGATTGTAAGAAGGCTTTCGACATGGTGCCACTCAAAAAAAACTGGTTGAAAAACTAGAGAAGCAGGCAGAAATAGGAGGGAAAGTACTGCAGTTTATAAGGAATACCTGACAGGAAGGAAACAACGTGTGTTGGTAGGAGATGAGGTGTCACAGTGGAGGCATTTGTCGAGTGGGGTCCCACAAGGGTTAACCCTAGGTCCGGTGCTGCTTGTTGTATATGTGAATGACATGACGGAAGGGGTAGATTCAGAGGTGTCCCTGTTTGCAGATGATGTAAAGCTAATGAGAACACAAGCGGACGAGGATCAGGTAAGCCTACAAGGGGATCTTGACAGGCTGCAAGCCTGGTCCGACAAATTGCTCCTGGAGTTTAACCCCAGCAAGTGCAAAGTTATGAAGCTTGGTGAAAGACAAAGAGGACCGCAGACGGAGAACAGCCTAAGAGGTCAAAGGCTGCAGAACTCACTGAAGGAAAAGGATCTTTGGAAAACAGAGAGATATTTTGAGTCGAAAACTTTCCTTACTTTTGAGCACTTACACAAATAATGGCAGTCGATTTTCATGTCTTTGAAGAAAATATTGTTGTATATTGTTGCTTTGGTGTATTCATCTCCAATCATGTGTCATGCATGACCAAATACGACAGTCGATTTCTAGTGAGCCCAATTATGCTTGTAAAAGGATTATCTTAGCTAAGAAAAAAAAGGTGACAATACCGTGGCTGGAACAATATGCAAATAACCTGCATAGTAACTTGAGAGTGGTCCGTCCTGGACCACCTTCAACTCACAACTTGACAATGGTCCAGCACCGACTGAAACGTTGTCATAAGATTCGTTTCCTAAGCGCGGGTTATTTGTATATGATCTTAATAACTTGTGCGTTTTCTACGGAGATGCAGGTGTCTCTGAATGGACCTGACTAAAGCTCAAAGCAGAACCAAATATCTATTGATGATGTTGTTCCTAAGCTTCTCTCACTAATGTAACAAATACATTCAGGCAGAAAGCAAGAAGTTAAAGTAACGTCACTACGTTGGCACGATGAATTAGACACGTGTAACATCTAGGTATCTTGATTACCTTTACCATAAATGAGTTTCGAGAGTTTTTCTACTCCCGGAGCCTGGCCAATGGCCGGGCTCCGGGAGTATTGTATGCTAGTATGGTCAATCTGGTTATTGCTGCTGGAGGCCCGCTGCCCCATATATCAATCACAGCCCGGTTGATCTAGCACCTGGTGAAGTTTTTCTCTTGAAGATGTCTACACTTTTTCCAACAGTGTTTCTGATATCTTCTGGAAAGATTTTGAATAATCTGGGGACACGAATGTTGATACAGTGTTCCCTTATTGTGCCCACCGCACCCCTGCTCTTCACTGGATTTATTTTACACTTCCTTCCATATCTCTACCTCCGGTATGTTGTTATGGCAGTGTGCAGATTTGAGACCAGGCCCTCCAGTAACTTCCAGGTTTATGTATAATCATGTATCTCTCTCTTCTCCACTCCAGTGAGTACCAACGTTTTGCTAACCAGTGGCTTTATCAACACAATACAGAAGACTGAAGGAGTAGATGATGAGGTAATCAGTCCCTCAGCCTAGGGGCAGGTGCTCAGTACCGTAGTTGTGATGACTACAGTACTGAATAGAGATACCCACATATTGACGTCGGGGAAGGTTGAAATCTTCAGCACAGGTACACAATATGTGGCGCAGTCCTGGAGTAGCTGTGTTTTATTCCTTGGATCAGTGTGCCAGGGAACCTGCCAGGGATCCTGTCAGGGACCCACTGCTTCTGTTACTCCTTGTTTCAATGTATCATCGATCCTTCCATGGTTCCACTGCCCCTGTTACTACAAGGGTTCAATGCATCAGGGATACTGAAAGGGACCAACTGCTCCTGTTACTACAAGGGTTCAGTGCATCAGGGATACTGCCAGGGACCCACTGCTCCTGTTACTACAAGGGTTTAGTGCATCAGGGATACTGCCAGGGACCAACTGCTCCTGTTACTACAAGGGTTCAGTGCATCAGGGATACTGCCAGGGACCCACTGCTCCTGTTACTACAAGGGTTTAGTGCATCAGGGATACTGCCAGGGACCAACTGCTCCTGTCACTACAAGGGTTCAGTGCATCAGGGATACTGCCAGGGACCAACTGCTCCTGTTACTACAAGGGTTCAGTGCATCAGGGATACTGCCAGGGACCCACCACTTCTGTCACTTCCCTGGGCACAGTGTGTAAATGATCGCACAATGGCGTCACCGATTGTGGCCGTCCTTCACTCGATACACAATCGTGTGAAGAAAATAGGAAATTGTGCTAGGAAATGTCCCCAACAGAGGCTACGCTCGCGCTGCTTGGGGATGACAAGACGACCTGAATACACGATCAGTCGTTGGTCAGGAAAATATACATGGAAATATTGGACAAAAAGAAACCGAAAGGGAGAGAGAGAGAGAGAGAGAGAGGAGAGAGCGGCCTTACTGTTATTTACAAGGCCAACATTGTCATAGTACCACACTTGGCTCCACTTCGAGGACAGCGAGGAGCAAGCTTCTATACCACAAGACGGGCAGCAAGCAGCAACTTCACTCTGGCTGTACCCTTCTCCAGAACATCACTTCACCTGAGATCATTTATCCCCAGGATGACTCGATTTAGTACCATCACCATCATATAGATCATATAGATGTTCACATATGTATGCATTCGAAAAAGTGTTCACTTATTTTTAAATTGGGTTGGAATCCTAGTTCAGGAAAGCTAACGTAAGTTTTATCATAGGTAAAACAAGGGTGAGACAGCGGCTGATTAATCAGCGATGCAAAACACTAGTACACCAGTGAATGCTGACTCCTGACCGGGTGATTATCTGGGCAAGAGTTATGTCAGGAGACTCTGGTTTCCTGACTAACAAAACACATCGTTTATGATTAAATTGTTACTATGGACAAGTAATAGTGATGGTTCGTACATATGATTCACGTTTTTAACACTAATTCTTCACCATCCCTTATTCTCGAAATCGTATAACACGACTGAAAAGTCACAGAACGACTGGGAATTGAACCCACGGCAAGAGAGACCTAAAACTTACTGGCCAGTGTGTTAACCACTCGACTAGCTTGCTCTAATAGGATTAATCCAAATTGGTACATTTCTGTGTACTATAAGAAGTTGTTAGGTAAGACATATGCAACAGTCAGGTATCTTTATTTCGATAGTAAATACCGAAAGGTTGTTAGGTAAGTCACATGTGCAACAGTCAGGTATCTTTATTTCGAAACGTTTCGAGTACACAGTAGGCTTCTTCAGTCGAGTACAGAAAAGTTGTAAGAAGCAGAAGAGATGTGAAGACTATGTAATCAGTCCATCACCCTTGAAGATCTAGTTTTGAGGTGGTCAGCCCTCAGCCTGGAGAAGAGTATTGTTCCATAGTCTGAAACAATGTGAAGTTGAAGTGACAGTATGGAGCCTTATATACTGTCAGGTGATGAGATGTAGGTCACTAGTAGAGGGACGTGACCTCTCAATAACTACATTCTTGCTTCTACTAGTGACCTACATCTCACCTCCTGACAGTATATAAGACTCCATGCTGTCACTTCAACTTCACATTGTTTCAGACTATAGAACAATACTCTTCTCCAGGCTGAGGGACTGACCACCTCAAAACTACATCTTCAAGGGTGATGGACTGATTACATAGTCTTCACATCTCTTCTGCTTCTTACAACTTTTCTGTACTCGACTGAAGAAGCCTACTGTTTAGGCGAAACGTTTCGAAATAAAGATACCTGACTGTTGCACATGTGACTTACCTAACAACCTGTAGGTATTTACTATCATTTTAATATTTACTATAAGAAGGTTAACATGGTCACCACTGTGACCACCAATGTTGGTTTATATATACGAATCCCTCAGTAGCATGACTGTGGCGTGCTCTAGCTCCAGTCTTTTAAAGCAGTCATTATATATATATATATATATATATATATATATATATATATATATATATATATATATATATATATATATATATTATATATGTTGTGTGTGTGTGTGTGTGTGTGTGTGTGTGTGTGTAGAACATCCACTGTGAAAAAAATAGTAAAATTCCAAGCGCTTTCGTGATTTCTCACATTATCAAGGAACTATACAGCTGTGGTGAGTATAGCCGGCATATCTCAGTTGTTTACTTATTATTCCGTCGTGCCTTTTGTTAAAGGTATTGTCACTGTACATGCATTTTTTTTCTCTCTAGACGTATTTGAAAAAAACAAATCCTTTCGATTAACATTTCTTTAGATTAGCATTTCTGATTTTTCTCTTGTTTCTTTTCTCTGTAACTGTTTATAGTTAGTATTATCTTCACGGTTACCATGATCTTAACTATGATCTTAACTAGTTTTCAAGAGTTATAGTGAGAGAGTTAAAGAAAGAGAGAGAGAGAGAGAGAGAGAGAGAGAGAGAGAGAGAGAGAGAGAGAGAGAGAGAGAGAGAGAGAGAGAGAGAGAGGGTAGAAGGGATATAGGATGAAAGGGAGGAAGACAGAGAAAGAGAGAGAGAGAGAGAAAGAGTAAGACATCTTGCTCGTCGCTAAGTAGAACAGCTTAAGAGAATGCAGCTTCGCTCCAAGGTAAAAGAAAAATCTTCATGCCATTTTACCCCACTTTTTTCAATTTCCTTTTTTTGTTTTGGATGTCTGGGCGTGTGAGGCTGCGGGCCAGGTGGCAGTTAGTGCAGTCGGCGGCTGTTTGGGGGGGTTTTAGGGACGACGTAAAGGCTTAATTAGCGGTGAACTGGTGTGTGAGGGCAGGTCATCTGAGGACCAGTATGACCAAGCCGGTGCCAGCACCAAGTGTGCTTGATGGATCTTCCGTGCGACGCCATGCGACCATGCTGCGGTGATAAAGCTGGACGGGCAGGGAGGCAGGGAAAATGATAGAGGCAGGGAGGTAGCAAGCGATGGGAAGAAAGGTGAACGATGGCGGCAGGGAACCGAGCAAGCGTTAGGGAGAAGGTTGAATGATAGAAGCGGGGAGAGAATAATTGGCGGGAATAGGAGGAAGAATGGTGATTGAAGGGAGGGAGGGAGGGAGGAAGTATTAGTCCAATTAGGTATCCACGAAGGATTATCTTTAAATAGTTGCCTGCTATTTTTTCATCTTTCCTCTAAGGCTTTCGTTTATAACTTGAGAACGCCTCATGCACTCGCCTTAAAGTTTTAACTCTAGTATATTATATATAATTATGTCTAACTTCACCTAATTATTGGCAAGGGCATGTACGTACCCTCTGGTTAATATCTTAAATAACATTTTCGGACTGAGTTTCCGCGCGATAACTTATTTGTGAAACAACTTAAGTTTGACTCAACTGAACAGCGAGGAACTCCGTAAAGTTTAAATTCGTAGATGCACATTTCCTAGTTTGCAGCATAGTTAATAAGCTTGAAATCGTTGATATCCATGAAAGAACTGGAGAAATGCTCCTGATCGGCTTCAAACTTTCACCATTTGTGGGCTTTACAAAAAATGTTTCACATTGGCTGAGTTGTGTAAGTTTTATTTAAGCTTCTTCATAAAGCAAATTGATTTTCATTCAGTAACTAGAGATTGGTTCCTCAAATTATCTTGGAGCTCTGAGTGCTGGTGTATCCTAGCTTGATTTTGGAGGGGATCAAATTTTTAATGACCAATTTTATTAAAGAAATTGTGAAAATTTAGATACTGGGTTTCACTTGGTAGTTTGTGAATGCTTTATATGACTGGCTTCAAACGCTCTTCACTGATATGCCTTTTTAAAGGAAGCCTAGTATTGTTAGTATGTTGGCGTTAATTATCAAACTGTACTTCAGCCCCTGAGCTGTTCTGTCTCGTAGCTTATTGACATTATCCAATTCTCAACTTCATAAAATCAACAAATATTATTCTCTTAAAGGGTTGATAAGAATTTTAATTAAAATAAAAGTGAAAATGAAACAGTGTAGTATTAATTTTTACGAATTTGCTGAGTCCTTAGAAATATTCTTTTTAGAATGATTCTATTTCATATTCTTAGTTTAGAGCCGGTACATGAACTCAGGTACATTATTCTTTTATTCCTTCGTAGTTTTTGAGTACAACTTAGGAACACCTGGTGAGATAAGTTACATATTTTCATCGTTAGGGGAAAATTCATGGAACTGTTAGCATTTCGGGCGCCCTCTCATCACTTTTATATAGCCAATTCCTAATTTTAATTTCCATGTGATAACTTGATAAAATCTCCTCTGGTCGGCTTCATTTTTTTTAAGGTTGATGCATCTTATGAAATGGGTGATAAATTTTACCAGTTACACCGTGTTGATTCTGTTGTGATTGGTATTATGATCGCCCTAATAGCCTCCTTCAGCTAGGGTTTCAGTCATTGTGTTCTTTGCAACAAATTTCCATAACCTTCCATTGTCAGGAATTGAATTCCAAGAACGACTTATCAGACCAATCCTACTCATTCCTCAGGTTCTCTTGTATTGTTTTTTGTCGTTTCTTTTCCTTATTAACCAAATTAATTTCGTATCATCTGAGAAATATACATCAGACTCCTATAGCATATCGTTCAAGTACACCAGAATCAGTTCAGAATTCAGTACTGATTCTTGTAAAACCCCTATTGTCATTTGCCAATTCAGTCACCTCTTTCGGAAAACCGCTCCTTGTTTTCTTCCTGTTAAGTTTTCCTTTAGCCATTGTAGTGCTATCTGCGCTATTCCTGCCTTCTCTTCTAGTTTTTTTCCGTCTCTTATGAAAAACGGTATCAAAATTCTTCTTACAGTCCAAGAATATGCTAACTACCCCTCCCACCGCTTCTCTCTCTCTCTCTCTCTCTCTCTCTCTCTCTCTCTCTCTCTCTCTCTCTCTATCTATCTCTCTCTCTCTCTCTCTCTCTCTCTCTCTCTCTCTCTCTCTCTCCTCCTCACTTCCATTACCTTGTAGAACTCAAGCACTTTCGTTGGACAGGATTTACCGTCTCTTAAACAGTGCTGGTTGATGTTTATAAACTCACTCTCCCGTGCGATGCACCAGTCTTCAAGTGAATATCTACGCCTTTATATACTAATGCACATTGCCATGAGTATAATTCTACGTGTTTGTCTCTTTTCTTAAATATTGGACTTACGATTGCTCTCTTCTGCTGCTCTTGCAATTGTCCTGTATTGTATGATTTGTTGAAGATTTTAGCTGCTGGTACTGACAGCGCTGCTGCTCCCCTTTTCAAAATCAATATCATCTAATCGTATTGCCATCGAAGTATCTAGGTCGCTCAATAGCTTGTTCACCTCATTTATCTGGTGAGTGCATCTCTTTAAGAATACTTCCTAAAAAATAATTTGTCCCTGAACATTTCTTGTGAGCTCTCCTTTTTTCTTCCATTTCATTGACTAATCCACTACTGTCGTCTTCCTTCTGATGTGACTGTATAATAACTTTGATTCTGATTTGGCTCTCTGAGAATGACATCAAATTGTCACTTAGCCTTTCTTCTTCCTCGTATGCATTCGTTTCTGGCTCTTGTGCTCCGTTCACTGTTTGCTACTGTTATTTTCTGTCTGTATTTTTCCCCGTGCTCTTTCACTTTTTACTTCTCCCTCTGCAGGTCTGGGTAAACCATAAACTCACACACTGTTCTTACGATTGCTTCTTCCTCTCCGGGGTATGATTTTTACCTCAACGTCCTTTCCCTTTCCAGTAACAAATTGCATCATTTCTTTCACTTTCTTTCCTTCCAGTTCCATTTCTCACTACAGTGCATTCAGGAATTGTCTCGTACCTATGTAGAATCCTGTATGCCAAAGTCAATTCTGTGCTGTCACTTGTTCCAGGGGTCTTTCACATTCTGTTCAACATTCATCAGGTTTCTTTGGATGAATACAACGTCTAACATTGCTGGCTCATTTCCTCCTCTATGCTTACTTCCTCCTGTGTGTGTGTGTATACTGACATACTCAACCTGTTGATTGTCAGAGTGACTCCTTACTAGCCTCGTGCGTTCTATAGTATAAAGTATAAGCATAAGGCCTGCCTCTCCCTAAAGGTCGTTATACTTTCTGAGAATACAGAAGTGTCCCCTTGATACTTCTTAACATCTCTGTGGCGTATTCGAGTTTTTAACTTTCAATATTAATAAGACCCACACCACCGTATGTCCTCGGATCAAGGCAAAACACATTGCTCTGCTGGGTGCTTGATGCTTGTAGGATTGAGTGGTTCTGTGGTTTAGAGCGTCATGTAATTTTCGCTCACCATGAGACGGGCGAAAACGACATGGGTTCGAGTCCTCAGCTAGTCGCTGTGTTGTTATTGACTAAATGCAACTCGTTCGTGGTTTCAATAATATATATACTGCTTGTGGAGGCTAGTACACCAAACGGGGAGTAGAATGAAATTAGCTCAGAGGCACCCACACCACCGTATGTCCTCTGATCAAGATAAACACCTAGCTCTGCTGGGTGCTTAATTCTTGTAGGATTGAGTGGCCCTGTGGGTTAGAGCGTCATGTGATTTTCGCTCACCATGAGGCGGGCCAAAACGACATGGGTTCGAGTCCTCGGCTAGTCGGAGTGTTGTTATTAATTAAATACCATTCGTTCGTGGTTTCAATAATAATATATATATATATATATATATATATATAGGGAGGTACCACCTCTACTCATACTCAGAGAAGACAATAAACATACCTCAGGGCAATAAAACCACGAAACAAGTGGTTTTGAATCATTTACCGAACTGCGGAAGGCCGGGATTCGACCCCACGACACATTGTCCCGCCTCAAGAGGCCATACAATGTACATGTCACCTTACCAACTAAGCCATCGATCCTACAAACAAAATGAGCCTCGCAACATGAAATAAGCCTAATTCGCTAGGCTCATGTTGTTTGTAGGATCGATGGCTCAGTTGGTAAGGTGACTAAATGAAATCTCTGGCCCACAGATGGCTCAAACTTCCTCCTGTTCCCTATCTGTATATCTCTTAAAAATAAAAAGGCTTTCAAATGAGTTGATGTAACAGCTTTTAGGTTGTAAATTTAGTTAAGAACTCTAAACCTAACCCTGCAAAATCCTTTGGAGAGAGAAAGAGAGAGATAGAGAGAGAGAGAGAGAGAGAGAGAGAGAGAGAGAGAGAGAGAGAGAGAGAGAGAGAGAGAGAGAGAGAGAGAGAGAGAAAGAGAGAATGAAAATATTTAGATGAGAAGTGAAAACCGACGCTCTTTCCTTTCACGGTCTTTCCTTGCTGGTGTCATTCTCAGGTTGTGTTGGGGAGTGGTGCGCCAGACGTGGGACAACTCCCCGCCGTCACAGGCGCCCTCCTCCTGTGTTATGGTGAGGCTACCCAGTCTTATGGCTCATATCTTGCTCTCCTCACCCCACCTAAGAAAGGGAAGAGGCGGTGCACTGAGAAAGAGCAAGGGCGAATGTTTAAAGAGAAAAAGAAAGAGAGAGAGAGAAAGTTGAGGAGCCAGAGAGAAATAGTGAAGAAAAAAGATACACTGGGAGTTACCTGGAGAGAGAGTAAGGGAGACATTGGTGCGCCCTCCTAAAGCAGCTCAGTCATTTTTAAATCATAAATTTATTTTGAGTTCATTGTGTGTAATTACGAATAACATACGTCCAAACAAATTGGTTTCCTTCCTACTAGCGCGGTAGGACACTAGAATGATGACAACATTTTAGACTAGTCCGTGGTGATTTCATGTAATATATTCACGCAACTGAAGCGAACTCACCTAGAGAGCGTTCACTTCAAATCTTTTCACTAGAACCTACTCACTGCCTCAAGTCTCAGTAGGCACTACTCCCCTGCCTACACCTCCTCACACCCTGAGGCCAATTCTCCCACACCCCAGACCCTATTAACTTTGTACCTTTAAATAGTGAATGGGACCTTGATACTGCTAAAGAGCTCTTGATCCAAATAAATAGAAATATCCTCCTTTTCCTTGGGTTGACCCTGATTGCCTACCATTCCTACGGTGCGCTTTAACTCCTACAGACTTAGCCTTGCTTATGGCTGAAAACAACTGTTGTGTAGATATCGTCCTTACTCGTGCCTAATATCTCATAAAATTGGGTCAATAAGTATAACAGGATGGCAAAATTCTGTTTCTGATACTCAAAGCAATTAAAAAAACAATTGCCTTGTCTCTTGCAGACGATTTCAAAATAAGTGGCATGTTACTCCATGCTTATATTCTTGTGTTCATAAATATTTATGTTAGAGGGTTTGGGTTTGAGAAGTATTTGCCTAGTATGGGTCAATAGACCTGCTGCAGTGTTACTCCATGCTTATGTTTTTTTATTCTAAATAGTTGTAGAAAATATAAAAAATTGTATATGGATATCAACAAAGCCATGAATTAAGCAATTGGTGATAAATTTCAACTGCATAGATGGGAAAGAATTGATAACTAAAAGCGACTACAGAATACACAACGTATGGACCAGGTTAAAAAAAAAATTTTTTTTTTAACAATATCTGTTATTTAAAGAATACAATGAGGTAAACGCAGCAAAGTCCAGTAATATTACAGGAAAAGTGACGAGAACCTTTAAAATAAAAGAAACATTGAAAATGGATTACAGGGGGGAGACACAAAACTAATTAACGAAACCTGTCTGGGAAATACCATCCTTCCAGGGAGAAGCCTCAGAATCCAAGCAATTGGACGTAACCTCCACTTCTTTGACTAGAAGCTGCTTGCTTCCAATTACCAATTACCCCTACGGGTTTAACGCTTCCCCCAGTTCTCCCAGTGAATGTAAGAATTCTAATAAGCTGAAAAAAAACATGACATTAGACCTCTTCCAGGACACAAACATAAAGAGAAAATCTTAGAAGTACAGAATATCCATGTAAATTTATAAACCGTCTTCAGGAATTTTGCAACAACTCTTTCAAAACACTGTTTACTTCATATGTGCAATCCATTTTTTTGGAACTCAGTGTAGATAACAGAAAGTGGAGCCTAAAAACATCCAGCAGAGACCATCCTGGCTGGCGCTTGAAAAGAACTGGAGGGCGCATTCTTCTGTCACTGGAACAATGAATAAAAACTGGGATTGTGATCACGATTTACAAAACGCTTAAAAGCACCGTCATGGTGGATAAGGATGCGTTCCTTACTAGAGATGCAATATGAATAAGAGGACATGACTGGACAGTATTCACCCAAATGAGAAACAGGGTTATCAAAAAATCCAAAATGCGCAGTGCTCATTATTTTCGTTTAAATTTAGTCTGTGAGTTCTCTTGTAGTCCATTAATGCGTTTTCTTATTCTTCTTAGGGAGCGAGTAGAATGGTGGTGTAGTAATAGTAGTAGTAGTAGTAGTAACACTAACTGTAGTTGTGGTGTTGGTAGTAGTGGTGTCTGATACTAGTGGTGATGGAGTTGGCTAGTAGTATAAATTATAAATATGATTAGTTCCACTATACCTCATTACCTATAAGTCTTCCACGTAGGTGCGGGGATATGCCAGCTTGCCTCTTCATTCATATTTTGTTATGCATTTTCCAGTTAGCCGAGTGTTGCAGACGAACTATAATTAGAGAAGCCAGCTGGTTTTCTCTCCTGATATCATTTATCAGAGAGAACTTGTCATTTTTTTACAGCACAACCAATTTGAATATGCTTAATTTATAATTAATTTATGTTCCATTGAGCTCTTTCAATTTATTCTCCCCATTTATCATTCTGCTGAATCTTGCAATAATGTGCGAGGCATTAACAAACTTGGTATTTATTTGTCTGCTATACAATCTCCAGCAGCCGCTTTGTGCTTTTCGAATACCTTTGAATACCTTACGTTATCTCTTCTATCTCTTCTCTCTATATATCTCGTCCTCTCTGATGAATCTTGGGATAATAAGCTTGACATTAGCAGAGTTGTTATTGTTGTGTTATACTGGCAGGTTCTCGCTCTCTCTATGATATAGAAGCACTTATTGGGTGATGCAGTATCCATATTTCCTGGAGGAAGGCGTGTTCCTCCACCTGCCACTGGCGGATGCGCCTTTCTGAGTAATGTACAGGCAATAACGGCAAGCAGCAAAACCTGGCGCACGCCCACTCTCACACCAGCACCGCTGTGATGAACGCTGATGTGGCGGGATATAAACTCCTCTCTCTCTCTCTCTCTCTCTCTCTCTCTCTCTCTCTCTCTCTCTC